>NW_018922785.1:5245-24909 GCF_002207925.1 Prunus avium
AATTCCCAATTAGGTCAAATAATCCCCAAATGGAAGGAATTATCTGACCTAGGTTTACAAATTAATTAGGTTCCCACAAATGCCCCCCAGCTTCTGCATGGCGCGTGGTGGCATGTAGGAGATGTAAATCATCTGTTGGGCTGTCCAGCTGTAACTGGGCTTCCTTCAGTGAGTTGGACTCCTTTTGCAGATTGGGTTCCCAATTGGAGTGAGCTTTTGATTGTTCTTGGAGTTAGGCTCCCAGTAGGAATGGGCTTGCGATTCCTTCTTGACCTAGGATGCCCAACCTGTGTAAATGTAGGGCTTCTCTTCACTCTTCTTCACATCGCAAACTTAGCTTCTCTACTTTCTAGCTTGAGAGAGATCTTGGAGAATTTGTACTGCTTGTCGAAGAGAGGAGTCGCCGTGCATCCAAAGGTACGTCGAGCACGTATATTTCTTTTTCTTCATCTTTTCTTCTTTTTTGCTGCGAAGGCTAGCTGGGGGAAGTCCGACTAGTTGTCGTCGTGACAGGCGACGGCTGATAGTGGGCGGCAGTCGTGGTAGAGCAGGTGCGCGCAGGTGGACCAGCTACTGCCTATCGTCGCCGGTCTGGGCTGAAGCATGCTTGGCCTCATGCATTGCGGGCCTTGTCAGCTGGGCAAGTATCGGGAGAAAGTTGGGCCGGTCTGGGCTGAAGCATGCTTGGCCTCATGCATTGCGGGCCTTGTCAGCTGGGCAAGTATCGGGAGAAAGTTGGTGGTCTGCCCCCTGCCCAGGATGTTGAGAGATGGAAGCAGATTGGTCCAGATTCCGATGATCTGCCCAAAGGAAGGCTGACGTCAAGTCTTCTAGAAATGGAGTTGCGACTTCGCATGCGAATGATGTGTCTCTGTTGAGGAAGAAGCCAAAGTCCAATTCTGCTGAGAAGACTCAAGTGGGGTCTGTTCCATCATCATCCGAGCCTCCTGCTGACAAGCTTGAAAATCATGATTTGCTTCATGAGGTAGTTCGTGCCCGATCCCGTTCTGCCGAGCGTCAAAGAGATGCAGATATTCCTCTTCGTAGTTCGAGTCGTCTGCATCATTCAAAGGATGGAGATCGAAGCGGGAGGTCTGCTTATGGCTCGGTTGTTGAGACACGGGCAGTCAAGCGTGGAGTTGATTATGCCTCATGGACTTCTTTGGAGGCGAGGTTGGCAGAGGCTAAGAAGATGAGAGAGTCATCTGCCCGGGCAAAGGGTTCTTCTGCAACGTCAGCTGTTGGTCCCAAGGTTGACAAGCCCAACCCCACAGGAGTTGCATGTGTGTCTGATCTACTCAAGATGAACTTTCTGTCAAGCCCGTCCACTTGTGCTGAATTGGTTAACCACGTCCGCTAGGCCGGCGAACTTGGCACCCTCTCGAGTCTTTCCTTGGAAAAACAAAGGGAAGCGACACTCCATTTGCTTAAAAAAGTATTAGTTTTTGCTGCTGAAACTATCTGAAACTCGTCTGCTGTTGCCCCCTCTTCTGCTGGTGACTTGGTTAGTCGAAAAGATGCCTACTTCCGTCTTGAGCGCAAGAATGCTGACGTCTCGTTTGGTTATGACAAGCTTCTTGCTAGGTTTGGCGCCTATAACAAGTCTGCATTAGAGATGGAGACATTGAGATGCTTTGTTCTGACTTGGTCCATGTGCAAAGTGAGTAGGTTAATGCTGTGAACATGGCAAGAGCTGAAGAGCAGGCAGCCGAAGAGGCGGTAGCTGAAGAGGATGAAGCAGAGGAGGATGCATCAGATGAGGTAGTGGCAGACGTCGCGGATCAAGCAGGTGGAGCTGTTGAGAACGCGGCTGATCAAGCAGATGCCGAAGAGGCTGTAGATAAGGGATCTCCTGCTGGCGTCTCAGAGTAAATGAAGACTCCTTTATTTCTTTTGACTTTGTAGTATGCTTTCTTGTTTAGAATAATTGGTCTTATTCGACCATCTTCCTTTTGTTGAACTTGGCCGGTTGGTCAGCTTGCTAAGGAAATTTCAGTTATTTTTTCAACTTCAATTGGCATATTGACCTGTGGACTAGTTGAGTAACCAGCCTGTATTTTGATTGCGCATCTTCTTTTGGAGATTTATGATTGCCAGGGTCCCCCTTAAGGGACTCCGGGCGTGGTCTGCATATCCCGTAGGAGGTTTTCCCTTAGGAAATTGGCGAGGGCCAGGGTCCCCCTTAAGGGACTCCGGGCGTGTTCTGCGCATCCCGTAAGATGTTTCCTGGACCTTGAGGGACTCCGGGCATAGGAAATTGGCGAGGGCCAGGGTCCCCTTTAAGGGACTCCGGGCGTGTTCTGCGCATCCCGTAAGATGTTTTCCCTTAGGAAATGGGCGAGGGCCAGGGTCCCCCTTAAGAGACTCCGAGCGTGTTCTGCCTATGTCCAAAGACATGTCGATGAGAGTGGCCCGTTTAGCGTACGTCTGGAGACGTGTCGATGAGTGTGGCCCGTTTGGCGTACGTCCGGAGACGTGTCGATGAGAGTGGCCCGTTTGGCCTACGTCCGGAGACGTGTCGATGAGAGTGGCCCGTTTGGCCTACGTCCGGAGACGTGTCGATGAGAGTGGCCAGTTTGGCCTACGTCCGGAGACGTGTCGATGAGAGTGGCCAGTTTGGCCTACGTCCGGAGACGTGTCGATGAGAGTGGCCAGTTTGGCCTACGTCCGGAGACGTGTCGATGAGAGTGGCCAGTTTGGCCTACGTCCGGAGACGTGTCGATGAGAGTGGCCAGTTTGGCCTACGTCCGGAGACGTGTCGATGAGAGTGGCCAGTTTGGCCTACGTCCGGAGACGTGTCGATGAGAGTGGCCAGTTTGGCCTACGTCCGGAGACGTGTCGATGAGAGTGGCCAGTTTGGCCTACGTCCGGAGACGTGTCGATGAGAGTGGCGGCCTACGTCCAGAGACGTGTCGATTGCATTTGTGAACACTCCATTAGAGAGAAAAGCTTGAACTTGTATTGACGTATGCGTGACTTCATTTCTTTGTTGAACAAAAGAGATGAGTTGCAGGGGTAACATCAAAAGTAACTTGTCCTCAATGGAGGTGAGGGAGGCTTGGCCGCCTGCTTGGTGCCGAGCTGATAGGCGAGGAGCTTCTTGGATAGCACCTCCGGAGACGATGGGCATTCCATTGTCTTGGAATTTCCTTCTCTTAAAAGATGATGCCAGGATCGTTTTCCATGACTAGGTAGCTGGTGACAGCTTGGGAGACAAAAGTCGCTTGCTTGATCCTTCTCTGCTGCTCCCCGGTGGTCAGCTCGGGCTCTTAGAGTCGGCTAGGATCGTGCTGATCCGTATGACTTTTTTCGTGGAGGCTCGTTGGCAGTTACGTCACGATCCTTGATTTGCTGGACGGCCCCCCTTGCGATGAATTCCGTGCAAGCGAAAAAATGAGCTTCCCCATTTTCAGATAGCGAGTCTCTGCGCCGAGGAGAGCTTTTGAAGTGTAGAATACCGGATGTTGTGCCCCCAGCTCTTCTCGGATGAGAGCTAAGCTGACAGCTGAGTCAGACACCGTTAGGTAGATGTACAAGTCTTCGCCTGGTATCGGTTTTGAGAGTAGGGGAGGTGAAGTGAGGTAGGTTTTCAAGTTTTGAAAAGCTACTTCGCACTTGTCATCCCACTTGTCCTTGTGTCCTTTCTTCAATGCTTTGAAGAATGGCCTGCACTTGTCGGTAGATCTCGAGAGGAATCGGTTGAGAGCTGCTGCTCTACCCGTTAGACTTTGTATCTCCTTTGTTGTGGTAGGTGACTTCATGTTGAATATAGCCTTGATTTGTGCCTCAATTCCTCTTTGAGTGACTGAGTATCCCAGGAATCGGCAAGACGAGACTCCAAATGTGCATTTGCTCGGGTTCAACTTCATGTTGTATTTTTGGAGTAGGCTAAATGCCTCGGCAAGATTTTTGATGTGGAGCAGAGGTGGCGGCGTTGATCTTGCCAATCCATGGTCTTCCCTGTACACCATTGTAGGGTGAGACTTCATCAATGACCATGAATGTTTGCGGGCTGATTACAGGTGGGGAGTAGACGTCAAGATCTATCGTGCCCACAGTAACCGTCGTTGTGCCATTGAAGCCAGTCAGCGACCTGGCTGATTTGTTGATCTTTGTCTCCAAGCCCATCTGCTGAATGACTGCTAGTTGCAGGATATTGGCTGTGCTGCCCTCGTCTGCATGGATTCGGTCGACCGTGGCCTAAGCGATTTGAATGCTGACGACAAGGGCGTCGTTGTGTGGCATATCGAGGCTGATCAGATCTTTCTTCTGGAAGCCGATCACAGGGTCGTCCTCCGCCGGTGGAAGGTCGATCGAGACTTGGGAGACCACAATGGCCTGTTTGATCTTCCTCTTCTTTTCTTTGCTGGTCAGCCCAGATTCCTCGGAGTCGGCTAGGATTGTGTTAATCCTTATGACCTTCTGAGGTGGCTCCTTGGTGGTTGCTGCAGCATTTACAATGTCTTTCTGAATCTTAGGTGAAGTTACTTTGAGGTTTTTAGGAGCATTTTTCAAAGCAACAGCTCTAACTTCCTCATTGTGATCAACAAGAAATTGCAAAAGCTCAAGAAAATTACCTTGGTTGCTTGAATCCTCAAACTCATTGTGGCCACGAAAGGCAAGACCTTGTCGTAGAAGAAATCTAATACAATCAATAGATGCATTCAATTATTCTGTAGTCAATTCGAGATTGATGTGAGTGCTTATGGAAAACATTTTCAATATGTTGTTTTTCATTCATTAAGGCTTGACATTTTTTCAGAGCTTGGTTATGGGAACTGTTGGGACCTCCAACATGAACTTGAAATCTTTCCTTTTTCTTCCAATTTGAAAACCATGTACCAACAAATGAGTCACCTCCAGCTTTCTCTCCCAAATTTGTTTTTAAAAAGATAACATAGAGGCTGTAATCCATGCTTGCCTCCATCCTTGTCATTTATCCTACCGTTCCTTTGGCTTGCCTGCTCAACCGATTGATCGGCTTGCTTGGCAACCTTCTTTGCGGCGATCCGGTCATCGTCCCAAAGTGCGTAGCGTTCTGCTGTCGCGAAGACTTCTTCCAGTGTTTGGCAGGGAGAGATGGTCAGCTCGCGATACAGGTCACACTCAGTTGGCAAGCCTCTCTTGAAGGCAGAGGATGCGATCTGGTCGTTACATCCTACGATGTTGGCCTTTTCTGCTTTGAATCTCTTGATGTAGTCTCGAAGGGATTCGTCGGACTTCTTGCGTAGGTTGAACAGGTGGTCGGGGTTCTTCTTGATTGTCCGGTAAGATGTGTATGCTTTGGCGAAGACGTATGCCAGCTCCTTGAAGCTGCTGATCAACTCGGACGGTAGGGTGTGGAACCAATCCTGAGCTGCTCCTCGCAGGGTCATCACAAACACCTTGCACATCAACGCGTCGTCGTCCTTGTGGAGGATCATGACACTTTTGAAGTGTTTTAGGTGGCTCTCGGTATCGGAGTCTCCCTTGAAGGGCGTAAACGAAGGCGTCGAGAACCGCTTCGGGGGAGCCGCATGCTCAATTTCGACAGTGAAAGGCGTGGAGTTCGCTTGGTCCATCTCCTTGCGTAGGGCATCTTCGAAGTTCCCGCCAGCTTTCAAGTCTCGAAGTTGGTCGTTCACAAGCTTCTTAACGTCTTCCGCACGCATTGCTGGTTGGACACGTTGGCAACCTTCGCTATTCGGGCGACGCTGATTGACCTCCTCGTTGACTCGCAAGGTTCGAGCTTCTCGGCTGCGTTGCCTAGGCTGCGTGTTGGTGGACTGCGCTTGCGAGTGATCCTCTGTAGCTTGTCGACGAGAATTGGTTCTTCGAGAGTGAGCAGCGGAGCGCTTTTCCTCGTCATCCTCACCGTGAAGGTTGTCAGGTTGACCTCTCTGGGAGCCTAGCCTTTGAGGAGCATTCCTCTGCGGGCCTAGGCGGTCGCGGATGTCGAGTCGTGGGCCCAGCCTTCCTCGCACATTGCTCTGAGTGTGGCTTGAGGATGCTTGTGACATGTTGGCGAGCTGATCACGTTGTTGTCCCTCTCCTTGTCTGCTCATGTCTGCTCGACCTGCTCGGCACTCGTCGATCTGCCTGTTGGCGTGGTCGTCCATCCTTCTCTCTTCGCCCAGTGGTCCAAGGCTAAGGTTTTGAGCTAAGTATATATGGTTGAGGAGCTGGTCAACTTTCTGAGCTAGCTGGTCAACTCTCTGAATAAGGTCTGCTTGACTTCGTGGATCGGGAGGAGAGAAGTGTGTGGAGCCCAACTGCATACGGGCTAGGGTTTCATGGGAGGCGTACGCGGGAACGTGCGTCGAGCGCGGAGGCAATGGAGGGAACGCTTGAAGTTGCTCCAAGATTGGGCCTAGGTCGGCGGTGGTAACGAGCCCACCTTAATGGGAGGTTCCACCATGCTCGGCGATGGAGCCACGAGGGTGGCTAGATCCGGCCAAGGGGCCTTGGGCGACTACAGTGGCCGGCGCGGTGGTGAGAGGTGGTGGCACCACCATATCGATCGCGGGATCATAGGTGGAGTGGCTTTGGGCCGTCGCGGATTGAGCCATTGCGGCGGTTTTGCCTCTCGTCATCTTGCTTCCAATAATGGTTGCTTGGAAGGCTTTGGTGGATTGGAAAATAGGTTTGGAGCACGCTTTGAGTATATCTCCAACTCTCAATGAAAGCACCAATTTGTGGGAGCAAATTTCCTCCCACGGGAATATTCGGTTGACAGATTCCTTCGTCTTCTCCGCTTCTCTTCTCCTTGCAAAATGAATAGCAATAAGAGGACCACACCCGGGGGGTGTTGGCCAAAGGTCATCCAATGCCTAAGTCAGTTCAATCGATCTATAGAGAAACGATAGCTAAAATAGGGTACGGGAATATGTATGTGTGGTGAGAACCGGGTGGCCGGAGCCTTGTGTAAAAGGGAGAGAGAGAGAGTGGCGGCTAGGGTTTGTGAGAAATAATTTCTGCAGAGATTTGGTAGTAGTTTTAGACGTACCTCAACCTTTGTGTGTGGCCATCCTTTTATAGAGGTCTCGGGAGCTAGGGTTTCAGAGGAATAATTCCGTAGATGGAAGGGAATTATTCCTCCCCAATTTGGCGAGATTTGACTAATTAGGGATTTGATTTATCTGATTTAAATCAAATCCCTAATCAGGGTAGTAATCAAATCAATACCTAATTTAATTAGGTAACTCCTCCATTAATTGAGAATATCCGTAGGAATCAAATCAATCCTTAACCTAATTAGGTAACCTTCTATTTAATTGGGTAATCCCCAATTAAATTGAATAATTCCTAATTAGGTCAAATAATCCCCAAATGGAAGGAATTATCTGACCTAGGTTTACGAATTAATTAGGTTCCCACAGGGCCTTTGGCCAACACTCCCTGGGTGTAGTCTTTGCGCTCCATATTATTTTGCAGGGAGAAAAGAGAAGCGAAAAGGAAAACGGAATCTTCAGACGAATATTCTTTGGGGATGAAAATCGCTCCCACAATCCCAATATCACAGTTTCATTGCAGTGAAAATGCGGTAGAAAATGCCGGCCTAGATATGAGGTGATATTTTTATATAAAATGTAGGTGGGACTCAATATACCTACTCTTTTAGAGCAAGAAAATACCTATGTGTCAAGGTAAATTCCTTCGCTTTATATGGATTTTTAAATATGTTTTTTTATCCACCCTTGTAATTCTTGTACCATGGGGTCCAGGAAGGAGAACGGGACTGGCTGTAAATAAGTCAAATTAAATGGGGCAAAGGTGATTGCTGGTCCGTTAAAAAAATAAAAAAAATAAAAGATGATTGCTGGTTGTTGGATTCAAAGTCAGAGAGATGCTTTGTCCGTTGGATAAGCTACGGTGTCTCGAATCGAACGTTCAGACGAGCCCCAGGCCCCACTAGTGGTCCCGTATCCATTGACTTCACCATAAACCCGAATTGTATTAAGACATGCTGCTGTGCTTCTCTGGTGGAACTTCAGCCTGTAGCTCCTTCTCACTTCTTGCTGTGAGTTCTTGCTTTTAACATACACCCAGGTCAGGCTCCAACTACTAATTTCTCTAACACCATCTCGTGATTTCTTTACATTTTTTATTTTCCCCATTTTGATATGATCTGCTTTCTCTTAGTCATGTTGTTGCTGATGATGTTGTTTGGCTAATTTTAATTTGGCTTCAAAAATTTGGGAAATGCTGAAGGGAATTACAAAAGTTGTACTTTTGAATACTTGATATATGTTAATATTGAGGCAAAATAAAAGATTAGTCAGCTCAATTTATGATACCTCTGTAGTCGCAGATTTGATGTTTTTGTTGGACTTGAGGGTTTCCTCGATCCTCAAGTGAATATGGGGAGGCTTTGTAGGCAATGGAGGGGAGGAAAATCAGGGGAAGATAATAATCAAGATTTAAAAAATTGATTCTTTAGATTTTTTTGGATACCAGTGATATTGGAAGAAGGGGGATTCGAAGACATGACCTCAGGTGCAGGATAACTGCACTTCACCATCAAATGAATATTTTAAATGTCTAAAGCTTTCAGATGTTGGATTAAATTTGATGGCTGGTAATGAACTTGGCGCTCACAGTCCCTCAAAATTAGTCCCTCGTGTGAGCAGCTCTGAATAAAAGATTAGTCAGGTCAATTTATGATACCTCTGGGATAGTTTAGTATAGTATGTGTATGTCATTTTGTACATGAGTTCAAATAAGTAAATCAGCAACCGACCAAAAAATTGAAAAAGTAGATCACCAATAGGAAAATGTATTGATCTTCTTTTTTTTTTGTTTTGTTTTTTTCTGGTAATTGTAAGTATTAATTTATAAGGTTGAAATACTTACCAAATTGATTAATTGCCTTATCTGCACTGTCTCCTCTCTCCAGCAGATTGCTTTGTGAAATTAACCTCATCTCCGTTCTCCTGTAAGTTGGCACAAACGAGAAACCAGTCTGAAATGGCGTTGAGCACCTCATCTATTCCTCCAGCTTCTTTATGGAAATATGATGTCTTTCTGAGTTTTAGAGGTGAAACACGCAAGAACTTTACGGCCCATTTATATAAAGAACTTCTGGATCAAGGAATTACAGAGACATTCTTGGATGACACAGAACTTCAAGTAGGAAAACCAATTTCTGAACTCTTCTCAGCAATTGCACAGTCAAGATTTGCCATCATTGTGATCTCTCAAGATTATGCTTCTTCAACGTGGTGCCTAAATGAACTTTTAAAGATTCTTGAATGCATGAAAGCCAGAGGGACAATTTTACCAATTTTCTATTCTGTGGAACCTGACGATGTTGGAAAGCAATTAGGAAGTTTTGTACAAACCTTCACTAAACTTGAAGAAAGGTTTAAGGATAACATCAACAAGGTGAAGAGGTGGAGAGATGCTTTAGGGACAGTGTCTAAAATCAAAGGGTGGACTACAAAGGATAGGTTAGCATTACTTCTTTTTCCCCTCGACCCACTTATTGGAGCACATATAATAATTGTGAATTTATATTTTATATATCACCTTTGTAGGAGAGAAAGTGACTTATAATTCGGTTCTATTTTGATATATTTTTTGTAGTGAGTACATTTAATTTGCCTAGACCTGATGCATGAAAAACGGACACAAAAAATATTTCATGAAAACATTCATATCACCCATTCATAAAAAGAATTTATATGGGAAGGCTAAGTTTCTTTTAGGATAAATAATTACTGGGAAGAGGATTCAGACTTGGGAACGTTGGGAAGGGAAATTGTCACTCGATCCAATGTTAGTTGGTCATAGAATACACTTTTTAAATAATTTTTATCACTTATTAATTCTTTATGAAGTTTCTTGGGCTTACTCCAAAATATGCATCGTAACAGGGAAATATTATTGAAAATGTTTTTTGGTCCACTGTGAGGAGTTCGTAATTTGAAGTCAGATGCTTTCTTGACAGAGTTATGATATTACGGACAACTTATTACACTAACTTTTGACAATAACTGATGTGAAAGTGATTTATTTGTTTTCATTCTGTGTCTTCTGTGAACTTTATTTATTCATAGCAAGTAAAAATTGTTGTATCCATTGGTATCTCAAAGTTGGTGTTTTTAGCATTATTGTTTCATTAATAAGGAGTTCTTAGTTTTTGGGTTGAATGGCTACGATGAAATGGGTAGCCCTGGGTCCAATCCAAAACTACTTCTTATAAAAATGCAGGTGGAGCTACCACTCGGCTACTAGAAACAAAATGGAAAGTGTATTTTTATCCCTTTTTTGTCTATTCACGACTCATTAGTTCAGGCATGCTTGGCCTTGATTATTGTCTTTTCTTCTTGAAGATATGAACCAGAGCTCATCAAAGAAATTGTTGACAAGGTGCGTACCTTAGTACATCCTACATGGTCGGCGCCTGAAGAAAAGCTGGTTGGAATTGATTCAACATTGGAGCATCTACATAGGCTTCTAGATACAGAGTCAGATGATGTACGTTTTATAGGGATATGGGGGTTGAGTGGGATAGGTAAGACAACTATTGCTGAGAGAACTTGTGCGAGGATTCTTCATAAATTTGAAGGCAGCTGCTTTCTTGACAGAGTTAGAGATAAGGTTTCTCAAACAGATGGTCTAAAAAATCTAAAAAGAGAACTTTGCAAGAGCCTTATGAACAGAAATATAGAAGACTGGGCCTTTGATATACAAGGCACAATCAAAAGGCTCTTATCTCACAAAAAAGTTCTTCTTGTTCTTGATGATGTGGATGATAATAGTCAATTAGAAGAGTTATGTGGGAACCAAGATGGGTTTGCTCCAGGGAGCAGAGTCATTATTACAGCAAGAAGTGAACGATTGCTAAGTAGACATGGTGTGGACAAAACAATTGAGCTGCAGAAGTTAAATGACCAAGACGCTCTTCAACTTTTTAGCTTGAAAGCCTTTGGAAGAGATTATCCAGATAAAGGCTATGTAGCTCTGTCTAAATGTTTTGTGAGTTATGCCAATGGCCTCCCATTAGCTCTTAAACTCTGGGGATCATCTTTGCATAAAGCAGATCAAGATGAATGGAGAAGTAAATTGGGTAAACTAAGAGATAATTTTGATGGAAAAATTCTGGAGAGGCTTAAAATAAGTTTTGATGAATTAGACGAAGAGGAGAAAAGTATTTTCCTTGATATCGCATGCTTCTTTACGGGAAAGTACAAAGATGAAGTGGTTGAAAGACTACACGGCTTTCGTTCCCGCATAGACAACACTATAAAAGTTCTTATCAGGTGGTCTATGTTAACAGTTTCAGATAATATGGTGTGGATGCATAATTTGTTACAAGAAATGGGTAGAGCAATTGTTCGTGAAGAGTCAAAAGAACCTGGTGAACGTAGCAGGTTGTGGCTTTCAAAGGACATTTTTTATGTTTTGAGAAATAATACGGTAAGAGCTTACATGGATACATCAGTAACACATGAATGTAGCAAAATCAACAGAGTATAAAGCAGACTATTATGTTTACTCATCTTCCATTCCATATAATGTGCACATCACTTACCCTTCATGATGTTTTGCAATTGAGTTGTTCTTTATTCTTGGTTATTAGGGGACATCAGCAGTTGAAGGCATTGTCTTAGACCATCGTGAATCAGAAGTGTGTGAATGCCATCCCGAAGCCTTTTCAAAGATGTTTAATCTTAAATTTCTCAAACTTCATAATGTGTACCTTCATAAAGGCCTCGCATGTCTTCCTAACTCCTTACAATTTCTTGAATGGAAAGGTTATCCTTTAGATTCTCTCCCCTTAGGTTTCAAACCGGATAAGCTTGTTGAACTCAGCATGTGTCATAGTAGGATTGAACAGCTTTGGAGTGGAATAAAGGTACAATTCTACAACTGCAACATATAATCTGTTTATCAGAGCAAAATGTAAGCTTCTCCTTAATCTATTTTTTATCACTTTCTTGTAACTCTAACAGGATTTTGACAAGTTGAAAGTCATCAAACTTAGTCATTCAAAAAGTTTGACTAGCACCCCCGATTTCAAAGAGGTCCAAAATCTTGAGAGACTAGATCTTGAGGGATGTGAAAGTCTAGTTGTGATCCACTCATCCATACGAGTTCTCAAAAAGCTTCTTTTCTTGAATCTTAAAGACTGCAAAAGTCTTGAGAGTTTGCCAGGTGAGATTGCAATGGAATGCCTGGAAATCTTATCCTTTCTGGTTGCTCAAATGTTAAAAGGATTCCTGAATTTGTTGGATATATGGAGAATTTGTGGAAGATTTCTTTAGATGGGACAGCTATTGCAGATATACCATCATCAATTGAAGGTCTGACTAAACTTTCTGTTCTTGATATTAGAGATTGTGTAAATCTGACTCGTCTTCCAAACACCATTGGCAAATTGAAGTACCTTAAAAGTCTTAATGCTTCTGGATGCACACAACTTGCAGAACTGCCTGCAAGCTTTGAGGAACTAGTGTCTTTGGAAAAGCTTGATTTAAGTGGAACTGCCGTAGAAAAATGGCCCTTTTCCGTTGTCCATTTGAAAAATCTAGAATCATTTCTTTTCCGTGGACCAAAAGGGCGATCACCACAGCCATGGCATGTGTTGCTCCCTTTTAGATGGCCATTGATGAGTCGTCAACCTATGACTGAGTTCTTGCCTCCTTTGTCAGGGTTATGTTCTTTAAGGGAGTTAGATCTATGTGATCACAATCTTCGGGATGGAACAATCCTCGCTGATATTGGTTGCTTATCTTCTTTGGTATCATTGAACTTGAGTGGAAATGATTTTGTTAGCCTTCCTGAAAGCATTAGCCAGCTTTCTCAGCTTGAGAACTTATATTTGAGTGGTTGCCGGAGTCTTGAACACCTTCCATTCCTTTCATCAACTAAAAGTTTACAAGTGACTGCCGATGGATGCACTTCACTGGAAAGGCTCCAACATCCATTGAATTTGGATACATTAAATTCTTCATGTTTCAATTTGACGAATTGCTTTGGATTGGTTGAGAAAGAAAGCCACGACCATAAAACATTCACTATGCTCCGAAAATACCTTCAGGTGCGCTCATCAACTCGCATTCATTAATTCCTTCATTCATTCATTTGTTCATTCATTGTCTAACACCACAATTTCTCGTGTATAGAGAATCTCGTATCCACGAGATAGGTTTGAAATTGTAATTCCTGGAAGTAATATTCCTTGGTGGTTCAGTCATCAAAGAGTGGGATCTTCAGTAAGAATACAGGTAACTCCGAATTGGTGTAGTAACAAGTGGATGGGATATGCTCTTTGCGCTGTTTTTCAAGTTTTCAGCAGTGGATGGGAGGTCTCTTGTATTTTGCAAGTCAATGGAAAAAGAAAGTACCCTGCGCCTGCATTATCAACTGATGTCCAGCCCGTTTCGGATCATCTTTGGCTATTCTATGTGACTCGTGACACAAGCTTTGGTACCGAATGGCAAAAGAGTTGTGATCAGTTAACATTTTCATTTGAAAGCTCAGGCCCCAGCTTGGTCAAGAGTTGCGGTGCCCGTTTGATTTACGAACGAGATGTGAAAGAGTTCAACGAAGTATTGACACAATCCAGCAGCAACATCTCTACTTAAAAACACAATGAGGGGAAAGGACACAGTGGAACTCATAGTTTTGATGAAGAATTATAGTTCAAATTCACCTTTGCCGCACCAATTATCTAATTCCCTCCCTAATGTCATAAGAAGCCCAAAGATATTTCAAGCCCAATATAACATATAATGTTAGTCATGCATTAATCCAAGCTGTATTTTGGGAATTAATTTATTAAATAAATATAAAAAATAATGTACATGTCATGCCAAACCAATAATACATTTTTCTATGCTAAACCACCTGACAAGCTTAAGTGGGCTAAAGCCACATAAATGCTTAGGGCTTGTTGAGCGGGTTGTGGTGTGGATGGTTATAAGGGTTCGTTAAGTCTGTTGAGGGATCAGAGAGGAAATTTTGAGCTGTTTGGGGGCACATTTCCTCATACAACAAATAAAGTCCTACTATCATCGCCTCTTCTGCCAACATTAAAGTCGCAGCCATTGCCAGCCTCACCTTCATGCGTCAAAACCTGTAGTAACCAACAGTCAAACTCAATTAAAGCCCATCCTCCAGCAACTACCTATTTCTCATGTAACAACATTAAAACTCAATTTTCTTGCAACTACTAAGAGCTCAAACACCTATAAATTGGAGAAATTGGTTACCCAGGAGGGGGAGATAGACGAGCATGACAGGAAGAGCAAGCATATCCTCTGACTGCGTAGAGTACCATAACTCAAGTCCACCTTTCCATGCCTTTCCCAAAAACTCGAACCATTCCAGCATCCATGCCTCAAGCAAATCTCTCCTTGTTGCTAAACTTATGGGCTCTTAGCTCCCACTCCACAAGTCACTCAAGTTAAGCCTAAACTTTTGATTCACTTATCTTTATTTGCTTGGTGAGAAAAACCAGAGTATCACCAAGAATCAGCATTCTTTCGGGTATTTTGGGGCTTAGTTCTTGAACCCAGGCAAAGGGGCAACTTTACTTTTTCTTTATAGTGGTCCAAGTCTACCTAGAGCTGCTGGAACAAAAAGACCCCACATAAATGGCGACTTCACTGGGGACTAGGCCATTTTCTCTTTCAGTGACTCCTCAACAACCACAAGCTTTATGGTCTTTTCAGGCCACTAGCAAACTCCACAACCATCCCCAAATCCAGATGACTTGGGGGCTTTGTGCCAAACAAATCTAAAGCAAAATCAAAGAAAAAGTTTTCAAGCTCAAGAGAACAGAGCATACAAAGCAGAGAAGAGAAATAAAAACTTGAGCAGAAGAAGGTTGAGCTCAACATCCATTCACCGAAGGGGGGCTTCAGCCAACATGCAAGCCGATGACCACCTTTCACTTCCATCTCCACCATGAAACACTTTCAACAAGCATGAAGAATCGCCAAAATCCCTTATGCTTTCCAAACAAAAAGCATGAAATTGATTATGTGGCTAAAGCAAGCAACGAAAAAAAAAATCCAGTAAGCAAATATACCAATATGCTGCCATCCACATCTACATCTACTTGTGGGTGTCTGGATACCTTGGCCCCTGCGAACTCTCACTCTCCTCTCACTCAGTCAAAACACAAAGCGAGAATAAAGGAGAAAGAGAGCGAACCACGAGGCCGCTGCAAGTTTGCTCTGAATCTCTAATAGACCGCACCTTGGCCATGATGGCACCGTCTCTTTCCTCTGTGAGCCTCGTCACCGCTCACCGAGCCTCCTCCCTTTCATAAGGGCAGCATATCATTTTGCCATGATCAGTGTTTTATTTTCAAATCTCTATGAGCCAGTGGTTTCTTCTCTTTATTTAGCTTACTTATGAGTTCCCCTCTCTTTCATCCAAAGCCTGAACTTTGTTGCGATCTCTATCTCTGCTGTATTTATTTTTGTTTACTTCACAGCATCTCTCTGCCTCTCTCTCACTCATGCTATCTGATAAGCCTACATTTTATATATATTTTATGCATCCTTTACTTATTTATTTGTTAATTTCATTGTTTTAAATTGGTTGTTTTAATTGATTTTGTGAGATTTGTGAAAGAATTCTGAAATAGGAGAAAGTGTGCTAAAAAAGGCAAGAAGATGAGCAAATATAATGGCATAAAGAAATCACCAACGTAATGCCCAAGAAATAGCAAGATGTCAGAAGCCAAAAAGAGAATGTTCATGTGAACATATTGTGCGACAAGTCTGCGACTAACAGGATTGACAATGGCACTGCAATCCTTAAATTCAATTTATCATGTGTCCTTCTCAGTAATTCTGATATTTACGCGAAGTCCGAGGTGCAACATGAAGCAACGCCTAGCTGCACAATTAAACGAGAAGCATAAAACGACACTATGTTTGAAAACAAAAACTCTCATCATTTTTTTTATTTTTTATTTTTTATTTTTAAGGACTTAAACAAAAACTAAAAGCTACCACATCAAGAAAAACACACCACGGAAAGAAAAACCAATAAACATAATCATATCATCTTGTGCACTTGAATAAGAACTCTTCCCCTAAAGATATACCAAAGATAAAAACAATTATAGCACCCAAGAGAAAGAAGATGAAAAATACGGGGTATAAACTGAAACACAAAAATAAAAAGACCATAATAATTAAACACCAATGACCATGCTCAACATTATACTAAGACTCCTCCTTCATACATGTCAAAAAAAAAATTCTGAGTACGTGCCAACACTATGCATATGGATAGACAAGCAAAGCCAATACCAATATTTGTCGAGAAGCATTTGAAGCAAAACCTTTCAGGATCTAAGGCACATCAAATCAAAAAGGTTTAATCAAATACAAGGATTAAAAAATGGAGAATCAAAAGTATTTGTAAGAAAAAAGTCCATCAAATGAGCAAATATTACAGCCCAATCTCGTGTTATGTGACTAAACTTGCTTAATAATGAAGAAAAAGTCCAACCAAGAACAAGCCAAGGACATAGAATAAACACATACAAAATGCATATAGAGGTCACCACTTTCACTTTTTTCCTTTTTTTTTTAATGCTAACTTTATCAAGCTTTCTACAAGACCCATGTAACAGGTGTTAAATCAATATGCTCAAGTCAGTTGACTTTAAGACAATGGGTGTTAAAGCACCCCTAGGATGTACTAACCTGAGTCATGTAGGCTACAAAGAGGAACAATGTGTACAAGATCAAAGCTTTTTGACGCGAACCTCGACGTTGGTTAGACAAGAGGCCCGATTACTTTGCAAGGATCAAGCACTTATTTTACTTTACTTTTAATTAAAGAGATGTTATAAATTTGTGAGCTCAGTTGCAAAAAGTACAATGCAAATCTAGTATCAAGACAAGGGCAATGTGAGGATTCATTCAAAATTATTAAGCAAGATTAGAGTGTATGTGCTATTTGTGAGACATGAGATTTAATATAAAGAACATTTAATTGACCTTATAAAAAAAACAAAGATAGTCGAGAACCATTCACATAAACCCAATATTAATCGGCCCAAGGTGATCCAACGCCAAAAGTCCAATCTAAGATCAACAAAAACTTCCATACGTCAGTAGGATTGATATTGCTTATCAATCGCTGCACGTGCTGAACAAAGTACTTAGAATTTAATCCAATTTATGTTACAAAAATAGAGAAGAGGATAGCTGGAGTCTTTTGGCATGCATCAAAACACAAACAATTATTCAAAAGAACAAATACCTAAAGACTTTCTAAGAGTGTCAAATCGAAGATTATCTAAAGGTTTTGCAACAAGACATTTAAGATCCAAATTTTCTAAAGCAACGGGTTCATGCACAACATTAGTGGAGGCAAACATACAATTATGATTTGTTATAAAAAAATATACAAAATATAGTTTTCCTTTTCCGTAAAGCCAAACACAAAAAAATATTTTATTATAAATAACATATAAATAAATAGGAAAGCTTTTAAGGTATAATGAAATTGAAGAAAACAAAATAATAAGTAAGTAAAAGGAAAATAAATAATAAGTAAGAAGGTGAGTTTGGTACGGTGAAGCACGTCAAAGACGCTGTCCTAAAGCCTTTGTAGCCTCCCTACGTGCAGGTACTGACGGTCTACAAGACTCCAAGATACGACCCCTTGTACACAAACTCAAGATCCACTATGAGCACGTTCATAGACGGATATAGGTATCCAAGTCACAGAACCATTGCCAAAATAATAATATAAAGTAGAGAATATATATATATAAGTAGAATAGGAGAGAATTAGTTTGTGGTGGTAATTGTGGTATGTGATATTCTGATGGTGTACTGTGTGTGTATCAAATGTGAAGGAGGAGTGGCCTTTTATAGGCATCCAAAAACATGTAACCTTCACCAACCATAAAAGTTCACCAACCAAAAAATTAAGGCATTCACCAACCAGAAATAAAACCTGAATATTAAATATTTATAACCCTCACAATAAATAAAATAAAATAGCAAAAATAAATAAATAAATAAAACGGTTAAATTTTTAAAACCTTTTAAAATTCCAACATGATTTTCCTTTGGCGCTATTTAGCCCTTCTTTCCCAAGCAATTCTCTTATGTGCCTTTAACTATTGAAAGGACATGATCACTATGACCTTGTCCATTCTCCAAAGGACTCACTCAAAAGGGCAAAAGCATGACTTCCTTAAGGATAGAGACCGGAGACATTAGTGATTCCCCTCCAATCGATAGCTCAGAAAGAAGGAAAAGGGATTACTTCTTACTCATCTCAGATGCGGCTAATCGACTGATGATTTTATCAACTTACTTGGTATATGGAGAAAGGCATCAGGTCATCGCCTTCTACTTCTAAAGCGGGTCTTAGGTTCTAAGGTGCTTTCTTTATTGAGTCTTCCCTGAGTAAGGAAGGAAGAATAATGTATTTGATTGACTGCCTATGCAGAGTCCTACCCATACCTATATTTTCGAGCAAGTTTCACTCCCTCTCCTATGGTTGAGTGAGTCCCTACCTTTGGTCGAGAGTTCAAATAGCAACTTCCTGTTTTGATATCTAGAATCTCATTCAATCAAAGTCCTCAAATCGAAAGGGGGTTCCTCTATGAAAGCGCGAAAACATATTCATGTACAGAAAAAGCAGGGGGTCGATTATGTGAAAGATAGGATCAGTAAATGGAAATTCAATGAGATTTAATTAGGCGGGCTTGGGTACAATCTAAAAAAAATGATTCCACATGAGGGAGAACCAGACAATTTCCTTTTTGAAGAATGGGAAATGGGAAGCAAGGCTAGTCCCCCAAACTAACTTTGTCTCAGTTGATGGCAAATAATGAAAAGAAGATAAGCGTTTTACCTCTTTCATAAGATTTGAAATCTTATGTTGGATACTTACTTTTTCACCCATGAGATAAGAATTTGAACAAACAAATTCCTTTCGAAGCTTATTGCATATTGGTCTTATGTGGCCACAAGTTCCACAAAAGTGACAAATTGGAATGAATTTCTTGACTTCATGAGCGGCAGAAGATTCAATAGGTAAAGAGGATTTGAAAAACTTTGTTTTAGACACAGCAGAAGACTTATTACTTGGTTCAAATCCCAAGCCTCGTTTGTCACCATCTCTTCTTCCCATGCTAATCATCTTGTCAATGGTTAAAGAAACAATCCTTTCCTTTGAATTTTTAAGTTCAAGTTCAAGGGCTTTGTTGTCAGAAGTTAGAGATGTAATTAATCTAATCAGTCAATGTTTTTTGCAAAAACATCAAATTTTCGTTCATACCTGCACTTACCTTTTCGGAATCTGCATCAGGGGATTGAAACTCATTTGCAATCCTGCAATTTTCCAACTTCAGCACGGCAATGGATTTTACGAGCTCTTCATTTTGTTTGCTGAGCTTCTGAGAAGCAGCCAACAAATCATCATATTTGTTCATGATAAACTCAATATCCATATCTTCACAATCATCATCCTTCTTTGTTGGTTCATCCAAGCTTATGGTCGTGATAAGTGCAATGGCCTTCTCATTATTTTCAAAGTCATAATCACTGTCACTCCAAGTAGCATGCAATGCCTTATTCTTGCCATCCTTTTGTTTCTTTAAGGTGTTTGTACGTTCCGAAGATATGTGTCCATAGCCTTTACATTCGAAACATTGGACATTTTCTCTTGGATTCTTTCGTTCATTTGAC
>NW_018922791.1:0-11380 GCF_002207925.1 Prunus avium
GTTTATTCTATTAACAACTTGCACAAGGCTGCTAAACGTGGACTAATGGTCCTTTTCATGGCTTGAAATTCGTAGGAAACCACGTTTCAATTGTTGTTAACTCTTAATTTTTTAAATTAACTCCCAAAATTGATTGGAATTAGCATGAAATCTATTTCTCATTCATGGCCGTATGTCTTATTGGTCCATCATACATTTGGGCTTCTCCTTTTTCTTTATGGGCACCAAATTATTATTTTTTTCAAATTTTACTAATGAGGTGGTGAGTTTTGAACTTAAAACTTCTTCCATGTCATTAAGAAACACTATTAGACTGTCGAGAGCAGGTACCACAGTGGTGGCCTTCCTCTTCCCCCTGCTTGACATTCACAGGTTTGAAACCCCGAAGGATTTTTTTCCTCCCAATATAACCAAAAGAATAAAAAAACAAAAGAATTAAAAATAAAAAAAAAGTATTAGACTGAGAGTTACTGCGTACCATTTTTATTTCTTAAGAGCTAAATCATAAACTTTAAAGATTACAAGAAGAAGTAAACATCCAAACTCAGATAATATATGCATATATATACACACCAAAAGAGGTAAATAGATTTAGGGTTTATTTCATGAAATTCGCATGCACTTAACATGCAATTAAAAGAGTGATGCTTTTTTTTAGGGGTAAACTTCAATAAGAGACTTGAGGCCCAGTGTATGTGTAATCTTATAGTGAGAGAATCCAGCGGTCAGAAAGAGCTTTTCCCACTCTGCTTCACTATGCACCTTGCCATTGAGGTCGACCATCACAACCACATCCGTGCATATATATAATTAGCATATGGTACCTGCTTAATATACTTTGTACATGCATCGATTGGCATGTTATTGTTACCAATTCATTTATGAATAGTAAGGTTTGTTAAGATTTCAAAGGGACGGACTCTCGGACCACTACTAACCACATCGATATTACCCCCAAATTAACCACCAGCCATAGTCCAAGATAGTGTGGGGTTTATATAAAAAGGTATATGTTATACATTTTGTCTAAGTTTCCAACGTGTTACTTTACATTCTTCAACAAGATTGTCTTTTCGTTTTGAGTTTTATTATTAAACTCCATAAAAATTCCTTAAATGCACAGGTCGGATTGAAAGCCAAGCAAAACAAGGACAAGTTTAGAAAATTCTGCAAAGGCAAGGGTGAGATGTGTTTACTAACAACAAGGTAATAATTAATTAGGAACTCATTGTGGATTGAGTATCTAAGGCTTTTTACCTAGATTGACCTTAAGCCCCTTCATGCATTCATATCATACATGAAAAATTGTTTTATATAAAAATATTGACTAAGTACGAAAAATGGTTTTTTGGAATAATCATTTTCTCAAGATAATTTTTGGCGGCTTTTATTCCTTTCACATCAAATAAGAAAACTTGATTTTATGGGATTTTAATATGACGTATATATTGACTTAATGAGCCATCATTTTTAGCCTAAATTGTATTTTGCACTAAAATCGATTTTTCATATTTTGATTTGGTGGGAGTTTGATTTTCTAGTATTTTTATTTGAATCCAAATGGGGGGTATTTCCATATTTATATTGTAAACTTAAGTAAATGGAGTAATATAAAAATCTGTACATCTTGAGTGCACCACCACCAGCTGAGCAAATGGGCAATTTGAAGCATCTATAATGGTTTTTCCGCCTAGGGGAGGTGCTTAATAGGTCTGCCATTGTGTGGTAGGATATGCAATTGTATATTTATTTATTTATTTATTTTTAGTTTAAAATATTAGGCTATATATATATTTTTTTTCCCCAAAACCTTTCCTAGGCCACAACCCAGGGTAGCCCTTGGGCTAGTTCTGCCCCTACAAGAAGGCCACTGCATTCAACCAAATAAAAATGCCACTAATACAGTAAACAACAACAAAATTACAACCAAACAACTCAGTAGCCCAATTCGAAATTTTCTCTCTCTGTCTCTTAGCTCTTGCACAATCTTCTTCTCTTTAGCTCTTTTCTCTTCCAATGAGTGATTTGTCTCATCAATCGACATATGACATGTTTGGCACGCTCAGAAATTTTTGGGTCCTTCCAATCCTTCCAACCATAGCCACCACCACACTTCACTCCACAACGCACATATAACCTCCTCCCTAGATTATCATCAGACCAGCAGCCAATCGTTTCAACTTCAATTCCACACCAGCAGATATGCACCATACCATCCTTCGTAATAAAAGTGGACGAACTTGATTCGGTAAAAGTTGCAAGTATGTTCCTATGCATCCTATCTTCAACTGGAATTTCTTGTCTTGTTCATAAAATTGATGAACATAAGCTGAGAAGGTTAGAATTCCTGCAAATGGGGTTGGGTTCTGTCATAAACAATGGGTTCTATATAAAAAAAAAAGGGGTGGGTTTTGGCACCAAATGAAAGAGAAAGTTTACGAAAAGGAGGGAAAGGGGTTTGAGGATTAGAAGGATGAGATTACCCTCAACAGTAGCCGCACGTGCCATTCATGTGGTATTTTTTACGGGCATTTGGATGGAATTGTGAAAACGCTAACGGCATGGGTGAAATTGGCGAATAAATTTAATACGAGGGCTAAATTGGCTGAAAAATTAATTCAAGGGGATATTCGACAGTTTACCCTTATGTATATGTAATATTATATATATAATATGTTTTCCTCCAACAATAATTATATTCTCTCCTTACCCAGAGAAGAAAAACTCTTCTCTCTCGGTTCTCTCCTCTATCCATCTATTCTTTCTCAAATTTGGAAGCACGAAGAACCTCAAATATTCAGATATATTAATCTAAGAAGGTTTATGAAGAGAACTTAGAAACCGAACTCCATGGCACCACACCAAGAAGGTTTATAAAGCATAAAATTATAGCAATTTCTAGAAATTGAGGAACCAAAAGAACTCTTACATTTGATCCAAAGCTAATAGTTAATAGTTTGTTGGCTGAATGACAGAGATAGTGGAGAAATACTCAAAACATGTGGTTGTTGCACTTTGACTCTAAAATTAATTGGCAATAAAGGAAGTAGCCTCTTAACTTTTTATAGACTGTTAGTATGAAAATTGGATTGTCATTTCCTAGACTCTAGCATAGGTTGAAAATTAGTTTGTTAGGAATTGTTATTGGACATTTTGGGACACAAGTCTCTCAACCCCATACTTCCGAGACATGACCTGACCATATGAGAAACTTGACAACAGGTAAATCATGACATAATCATGCATTCAAAATAGGATTTATAATTAAAGCTATTTTTGATGCCATTGTGATTTAAGTTAAAATATTAGCGTTTACTATCGTGACGTGCACCATGCTTATCTCCTAGTTAACTCTTTTTAGGAGATAATTATTTCTCAATAATAGTGGCTGTTTGGTGTCGTCACTATGAGTCCTTATTGAATCAGAATTTATATTCATAATTGCATAGTATTGTTGTCTTCTATTGGGCGTCTCATGGAGAGACCTTGTTTGCATCAGGTTAGGAGTCTTAGTTGAATGGCTTTTAGAGTCATAGTTGCACAGCAAGTATAATGACGTGGGTTTCTCTTAGGGAGAGAAACCTGCTTTGAATAAAAGGATTGTTGTTCCTTTTCATTGGGGGCTTTGCATTGCAATTACCACTTTGAGCGTATTGAATCTTTTAGGAAAAGCTGTCGTGCTTTTTTTCTTTGGTAAGTCATCAAGTGCTCCTTTGTTGCTTGGTGATTTATCGAATCTATTCATCATTCATATTGCAAACATATGCATGTCGGTGACTCATCCGGTTGAGGGCACTAAGACCATGGTGGCGATTTTCCTCCGGCGAGCTTGAAGCAATCGTGACCAGTATTGTGTTCAACATAAGGAGTGTCGAAGATCATCCTGTGACAGAAGTTGAGTTATGAAGAATTCAGTAAACATTATCTAGAATGTGTCTAGGATAAGTGTGTGAGTACTTCTTGTAATCATCGTTCTATAGTGGATTTGTGTTGGACTGAGGGGTCCCGTGGATTTTCCCTAGAGGTGGGGTTTTACCACATAAAATAATTGCGTGTTCCTTTGTTTTATGTTCAACATGTTTCAAGATTGATAAGCCATATCAATCCTGCTACAGAAGTTTATTTTTATTTATTTGATTATAATCTTAAATTGGCCTATTAACCCCCTCTAGGCATTTTTAGTCATCCTACAGGTATTTTCATAAACCCATGCAAGGTCCCTTAACTTTTAGATGTGAGACTAATACTGAACATTTTTAACATAACTATCGTTCAAAATTGTTTCATCTAACGGCTAATCAAGTGGGTTATAGTTTGTGTCAAAAAGTGTCTCCTAATTCTAACCCTGTATACATGTTTGTATTTTGGCTTATGTGCGTGATTTTTAAATATAGCCAAGTTGATTTCTTTACGTATTATTCTTGTTGGGTATGTAGTAACTACAATCTGAATGCTCTAAATTCTAAGTAGGTACGTGATTGTACTTTTTCGTGCACACTTTAAGCAATATACATGTTTCTAATATCGAATGAGAGTGATGGGTTACCAAGAAGGTTTTATGGATTCAGATCCTGCCGATAACTATAAGATTAATTTTATCAATCTAATATTATTGTAATATTCTTACGGGGGTCGCTGTTGTACCACTAAGATTATTGTAATATATATTCAATGTTGATAGATATGGAAGATCATAATTAAAAGACTCCAATATTAATTGCAGGGGGCATAGCCAAAAGATGTTTCGTCCAGAAAAGAAAGTCATCCAAACCAAGGTCTAAAATATCGGTGATATCGGAAATATCGGTAGGCCAAAAATACGGAAATTTCGATGGAAATATCGGGATATTATCGATATCGATAAAAATTGAATAAAAACCACGGGAATTGTAAGAAAAACTTGGAAATTTTTATTGAAACTTTGCAGGATGTTTATTTAGTCAATTATCTATTAGTTTATCATTAAAAATTGGAAGGAAATGCATTGCATGATGTATTTAACTAATTTAAGTTGATTATATAGCGAGCTGGCAAACACTGTGAGTGTAGAAAATATGTAGTAATGAATGAAAAAAGATTAAACACACCTTAATCATTTATATATAATGAATTAGTACAATATTTTACACTTTATACATTGCATGGTAAGATACATGAGTGACTTAGTACCACATAGAGTTCCTATGAGGTTCTAATTTTTCACTATCTTCATCATCTCTATGTGTAGAGTAAGTCTATTGTGAAGAGTAGTCATCAAATGATAAATCCCCAAAATAGTTTTGCATGTATTTGTTAACGTGCCACCCATATGGATTCGAGATTGGTTGACGTTGTCCATAAGCAAAATCATTTGAAGATTGAGTCTCAGATTCTTTCCATGAGTCGCTCAATTCCATCCCAACAGGAATGGGATATGAAGGGTAGGGAAATGGTTGGTTATGATTTGTTTCTTGCAAAAAAAATTCAAAACAAAACCATGTATATATATAAATATTTTAGCATATTTTCACAAAAACATAAGTGATATGGTGGTTAAGATGTTGAAGGAGTAAAATGGGAGGGGTTCGAATTCCCTTGGTGTCTTTTTTAATATAAAAATTTATCATATATAATAAATATTAGCTTATAGACATTTTAAAGACGTTATAAATATTACACGCTGAAAATATAATCACAAACACTTATAGAGCTGAGTTGGATAAGGCGCTGGGCTATTTCTCACAGAGGCAAGGGTTCAAATCCCTCCATTCGCAACAAGGAGAATTTTCAGCATTTTTCATGTATTTTTGGGTCAAAATATTGCGAGATCAATATTATCGCCATTTCAGCTTGAATTTGCACGACAATATCGAAATGAATGCAAGTAGCTAGTGCAGGCCAAACAAGCAAAAACTAAAAACATACACATGCATATGAGGCGTGTTGAATCAAAACAGCTAGCTATTCTTCTTTTCTTTTTCTTTTTTCCATTACCTTTTGCTAGAAATCAATCAGTGTGTGATGGTCTCTTGTTACTCCCAGCACAACTTCCACACGCGATATTTATGAAAGATACTTGAAATTTCTCCTGCACAACTGGGAAAGCACTATATCGGATGAATAATTTGTGAGCATGGAATTAATAATGGGAGCTATACATTAACATATGCCACACGCTTATCTCGAGTTTGACAATATAAGTTCTTTGTGTCATTAACCCTTAATCAATTGTATATCGCTAAACACAAAACATGTTAAAATCGATTATCACTTTATTAGATGATATTCGGTCGCTAAGCATTTGGTCATTGTCTAAATGTTGTGGTAGCAAGATTTCACTAGCCAATTAATGTAATGACAAGTGAACAAAATCGAAGGTTATTGGAGGAAATTGCTCTCAAGTGCACGTGGGAAAGGGATCTACTCCTAATCACACATTGATTAGAAACAAACGACATCATTTCAAGTAGGTTCCAAAAGAAGTCACCTCTACCTAGTGGCGAAGCCAAGATTTCATGTGTGTAGGGACCTCTCTCAAAATATAAACAATAAAAAATTCAAACTCAAGACATAATAAAACATAAGAAATCATAGTTTATTCATTACAATCGTAAATTGTCCTCAACGAGTTTTCACTACTACAATTTTGTTAAACCACGACTCAAAATAGACGACGGTGCACCTTAAAACCGTCGTCATGTTTTAAAAGACGACATTTTTACAAAACCGTCGTGGTATATCATCTTATGCACTACAAAAATGGAGTTGCATTGGGTTGATTTTTAAAATACAACGCTTGTCAATTAGTAAGCATCGTCTTTTAAAACAAGCTAAACAAAAGGTGTCGCTTAAGTAAATTCGCCCTTGACCTGAAATTCAAATTTCCATGAGTCTTTGAAAACCTTATCTCTCCCTCCTTGAAACCCTCCTGAGCTATTTGAAACACTCCATCTCTCATCTCTATGCTCCTCATACGTACCTACCAGCCATGACATTGATGCAACGATGCGATCGAGGCTATCGACGCTGCAACACCATCGACACTATCGACGCTGCAACACATCGATGCCATCGATGCTGCAATGCCATCGACGCCATTCGTTCTCATCCACGCCATTCATTTCTAAAGAAATTTTCTTCAAATTTTCATATGGGTATTGCATCTGCTAATTTGTTTCTTCATTTTCTTGTTCTTTTTCCACTCTCTCTTCTTGTGCTTGTGTTAGGTTTATGATTTATTCTGGTTGATGTTTTCATTTTGCACTCTGTTTCTTAAGATAATTTTTACAATTATTTTCCAAGTTATTAAAATAATGCGGATCGATTTTCTTCCAAATGTTTCCATTAAATCACTATGTTTTGTTTACAGAAACCTTAGTTTTTGAATTGAAACCTGCTCTAGGGATAATGTAGTAGTTCGTTGTTTAGGGTTTGGGTTTTTAGAATTTTGCATTGATGCCTTTTGGTTTTGAGTAGGCTTTGGATAAGATTCACTTTGAGAGTCTTTTGACTCCGCTAGTAAATTATTTGTGGACACTGCTCTATATACCCAAAATCATTGCTTTCATTTAGCTCTATCATCAAAGGTAGGGAAGAAATCAGTGCTTCTACCTACTGGGCGTTTCAAAGCCATGGACATGGTATGCCACCCTTCTAATTAACATAATATTTGCAACCTGGACTTTTGTTAGTGGTGTTTGGATTTTTTATACTTTGACTATCATATGCCTTAATCTTTGATCAAAGTTATCACTACTACAAAAAGTGAAAAAGACGACCAGAAAAAGACGACGGTAGAAGAAAAAACCGTCGTGGATAAGTGACTTAAACAACTAAAAAACGAAGGTACTGTTGAATATTTTTTTTATAACGACGCACACAAATAAAAAAGCGTCGTCTTATTAAAAAGGTTTTCTTCAGAGTTAAAATCTGACCAAAAAACAACGACAGCATGTATGACAAGCGTCGTTTTTTAAAAATCAAGTGTCCTTTTTTTTGGTAAAGACATGGTTGTTTTGAAAGAACTGTCGTCTATTATATGTAAAGATGACGGTTTTTTTTAAAGAACTGTCATCTATTATAAGTAAAGATGATAGTTTATTTTTTAAAGGGGTCGTCTATTATATGTAAAGATGACAGTTTTTTTTTAAAAAGGGTCGTCTATTGTGAAGTAAAGATGACAGTTTTTTTTTAAAAAGGGTCGTCTATTATGAAGTAAAGATGACGGTTTTTTTTTAAAAAGGGTCGTCTATTATGTAGTAAAGACGACGGGTTTTTTTTTAAAAAAGGTCGTCTATTATATGTAAAGACGACGGTTTTTTTTTAAAAAAGGGTCGTCTATTATATGTAAAGATGACGGTTTTTTTTTTTAAAAGGGTCGTCTATTATATGTAAAGATGACAGTTTTTTTTTTAAAAGCGTCGTCTTTTAAAACACGCTAAAAAAAGGCCGCTTAAGTGAATTCGCACTTGACAAATTTTCAAATTTTCCCCCGTCTTTGAAAACCTTATCTCTCATTAACAAGCATCGTCTTTTAAAACACGCTAAAAAAAGGCCGCTTAAGTGAATTCGCACTCGACAAATTTTCAGATTTTCCCCCGTCTCTGAAAACCTTATCTCTTCCTCCTTGAAACCCTCCTGAGCTCTCTAAAACACCTCATAAAAGGTTTGATTTGAAAGTGACCTAATCTCTCAATACCCTTTTATATCTTGCTAGTGAATTCTGGATTAGTCTCTTTGCATTTCTGGTATGTTCTTTATCTCTCTGATTTCAGATTTTCTGTCTCTCTTGATTTGTCTGGTTTGTTTACATTTATTTATTTATTTCTGGTTTCTTTTTAGATTTTCTGATTTGGTTCTCAGTAGATGAGGAGGAAGCTTGCAGATTTATAACTTTTTCTTTTGTAGGTTTTCTATGTGAGTCGAATGTTTTTTTGTTGTTGAAAATTTGTTACCTTCTCTTTTCACCATCATTTTCTTTATATATTTTTCCTTTTGCCGGTTCTCGATGGTCTTTTTTAGGCTCATTTTACAAGTTTTCTATGGAAATATGGTCCAATGGTAAAATTTCTCTTCCACCTAATTTTACATGTTTATAATCTTAGCTTTTTTTCTCTCTTTGTCATTTTGATTTATTTACAGGGATGATGGAGGAGACTTCAGTTGTGCATCATTTGTCTGTTTGGATGAGGAAGGCTTGGATTAGGAGTACGTAGGTCTTGTTAGGAAAAGATTGTACTACTTAATTGGTAGCAATTATGTTTGTTGTAGAATAAAGATTGGTTAACTATGTAATAACTATTGAATCTTCAAGTTTTATGAAAGAAACTATTTTTGAGTGTATATATTCATTAATAAAGCATTATGGTTGGTTTTCCAGTTAAAATCGTTGTATAGCATCATATGAAATCAAAAAGAACTAAAATGTGTAGCAGTTTGGGAACTTATTAGACGACGGTTTTCATAATAAATCATGATCTTTACAGATAATTAACGACGGTTTTTATAATCCAACCGTTGACTTTACAGATAATTAACGACGGTTTTTATAAAAAAGGGTCGTCTATTGATAGGCTTTTTTGTACCTGCACAAACAAGGTTAAAACTCCTATAAAACTTGCAAGAATGACAAGGTTATTGTAGTATAAATGATTCTCGCAAGGTCGTTTTCCGCAGGGATTATTAAATAACTCGTTGCAAACCAAATTCTAATTAATTATTGTAAAAGAGAAAATTGAGATGTTTGATTCGAAGACCTTAAATTAAAACGAATTTAACTAATAAAAATAAGGCAAGATGCAAAATTAAAGCTAAGAGCAAGAGAAACAATTGTATTTTAAGAAATCAAATTAAGAAAGCACTAGGGATCCGCCGTCACCTTACCAATTCTATATAGTTCTCCCAATTACTTATAACCTATACATGCATATTTCGAAGGTTAGGTATTCCTAATATATGCCTACTTGGACCCCCAACATAGGGCGTATATCACACATGCAATCCGTCTGTGGTATTCAGATCAAATCTAAACATACATATGACTCATTAAGTTCTGTGAAACCTTTTGAAAAACCATGCAACCCTTAAGACGTGGTATTCATCCTAAGTGAACTTGCACATATTAATCACAAGAAGCCTTAGTCAATTTTAGGGACCGACCTTCGACCAAAACTGCATCAAATTACTTTTCTAAACATCCTAATGGTGATCAAGCATCAAGACACTTAGATAGTTTAACCCAGTGATGAATAATTCGAGAACCTGCATGCATATAATCATAAGCAAATTGGACAGAAACTACATATTCTTGCTAAGGCTCGTGGCCTCACCCTAGCAAAAAAGAGAGTTAGTTACGCATGTTCATAATAAAAATCATCAAGTTCTTCATTAAAATAATAAAGATCGAAAACACCTTGAATGGAAAAAGTCTGAAAATCCTAGCAAAAGTCGCGTTCAAAAGCCAAAAGAGAAGTCCTAAAATTTGATGTGAAAAATAACTTAAATACCTCCTAAAACCTAGCTGCCCAATCCCCACAAGGAAACTAGGTTAAAATAAGATAATACTAGGATATAAAATCCAAATTGGATTAGGAGAATCTGCCCACAATTTTGCCCACAATCTGCCCAGTCACGTTTTGGGCTCCAATCTCCTCCGAATCTGGCCCAAAATAGCTTGTTTTAAAGATAAAAACATTCTGAACATATCTCCAGAAGGCCACGAACCCATCTGAGATCATCTTGGGCTCCAAAAACGCAATAAAAGCCCAAATCGTCACTATTCCAGCACCGCGCACTGCTCCTTTATTTTATCGCCAGAAAATAACCGCTTGGTAGAAAAGTCTGAAATTTTGATACGGTCAATCCAAGTGACTCAAAAACGTCCTCCAACTGGAATTACTCCAAAATTCGTCCATTTGATTATGTTTTGCTCCAGAGAAAGTCGAAAGTCCTATATTGAGAATACAATTCAAAGTATCAAAATTCTTCCAAAATATGAACCAAAATGTACCAAGAATGAGGTTAAATATAAAATATAAAATATACCCATCATCTATTATATGTAAAGATGACGGTTTTTTAAAAAAAGGGTCGTCTATTATATGTAAAGATGACGGTTTTTTTTTTTTAAAAAGGGTCGTCTATTGTGAAGTAAATATGACGGTTTTTTAAAAAAAGGGTCGTCTATTAACCTACAATACACGACGGTTTTCATAAAAAACGGTCATCTTAACCTACAATACACGACGGTTTTGTTAAAAAAAACGTCGTATTTCCTCCTATAATTAACGATCTTTACCTCTAAACAGCGACGATTTTCTTAAAAAACCGTCGTCTTTACAGATAATAGACGACGGGGATTTACCGTCGTGGTTTTATGCATCAAAAGATGTCGGTCGATTTC
>NW_018922794.1:2980-15412 GCF_002207925.1 Prunus avium
CCCCTTCTTTTTTCTTCCGGCCGCCACCACAGCCCGCCACCGGAGCCGGGATCAAATCGAAATTGACCGCCGCCTCTCCCCCTTCCCTTCCCAACCAGTCTCCACCTCTGGGACTGCCGGAATCCGCCGGAAAAAATGAAACCTGGCCGGTTTTTGTTCAAAACTTCCAACCGTTCGTTCTCCCTCCTTCGGCCACCGTTTCCGATGAGTGAGGTATGGATTCTCATCTATTTTTCGAGCTCTAGCTGATGGTTGGGTAGGATTTGATCGATTTCTAGTCTAGGTAACTCGATTTTCAACCCTAAGTTTGGCCGGTTTTCAAATTGAATTTCCGGCCACTTGACGTCCGAATTGGACGTTGCCGTAGTTGAATAAAGTGTTCCACTCGTCAAGTAGCAGCTATAGCCGGAAGGGTGGACCTCGATTTTGAGTGGATCGTTGAAAAAAATCATAAGGAATCCTAAAGGTGTTCTTCAAATAAAATTATTTGAGAGATTACTCAATAAAAAAGGAATATATATATATATATATATTAAAATAAACTTTTAATCTCATCATCATCGGTATATATGGTTCAGAGTCTAAAGACATGTGTTTCTTTCTTATCCTCTTTATAATTTTTTATTTATTTATTTTTGTGTGTGGTGATAATCAATCTTGTTTTTCATGCAATGAAAAGTTTGACTGCAATTTTTAGGATCCAATTTATTCAATTGCGATTTTAATAGAGTTTAATCACAGGATTTTAATGTAATGGATTTCAGCAGGATTTGGTAATTACAAGATTTTACTTATGATTTTAATAGATTGTGATTCATGATTTTCTTATGATTCACTTAGGACTTTTTAGTATTCTCCAAAGAATCAAAAGGTTTGCTATAGGATTTCATATGAAATAAAAATTATATAATAATATGGATAAATTATGCCATTGATAAATAACCAAATGATAAAAGTAATAACAATAACGTCATGTAGCAACTAGACATGGCTTAAGGAAAACAAAAGTTATTCAAGACGTAATAAACATTTGTTGGAGCTTCATCTCCTCATATGACCTAGATAGCATCTCTCCACATAGCTGAAGCTATGCTAGCTCTCCATGTGTTAGCATCCTCTCTTTGTTGCTCTTGGGTTTGATAAATCTGTTCCAAATTGTCCTCTTCGTCAACTGGTATTGGTGAGGATGAATATGATGAAGATGCATCAGTTGGCTCAATAGGAAATTCATCGGAACGACACTCCTTACGAAGAAAGTTATGTAATGCTGCACATGCCAACACTAGCTCTGCTTGTGTTTTAAATAAAAATAGAGGATCTGACTTAAAAATTGTGAATCGCGATTTAAAAATACCAAATATCCTCTCGATCACATTCCTTAAGGACGCATGGCGAAGGTTGAACAACTCATTTTCATTTTCAGGGTCACGACCATGACCTGCAAAATCTTGGAGATGATATCGCACACCTCGAAACGGAGCTAAAAATTGGCGTCGGTTGGCGAATCCACAATCCACTAAGAAATATTTACCTAATTATATAGTACATATATATACATATTAGTATGCAACAAAGAAATAAAAACGTATTTCCACCAAAAAGATAAGTATTTACCTTGAGGAACTTTAAGACCATTCCTCCTTGATAGAGCATCACTTAACACTTTTGAATCATGAGCCGAACCCTCCCATCCGCTAAGGACATACATGAATTCCAAATCAAAATTGCAAGCTGCTACTACATTTTGGGATATATTTCCATGTCGATTACGATAGTTGCTGACATTGCGTCCCCTCACTATTGCTGGAATATGTGTGCCATCAATAGCTCCAATGCAATCCTACAATAATTCAAAAATGTAATGGTATTATAATAATAATAATAATATGGTAGTTGTCACTTACCTTGAAATAAGGATAAAACCTTGTACTTTCTCTAATTTTAGCTGGCACTCCCGATCCTGGTTTAGCCATCAACTCAGATGCTATTGTATTCAAAGCCCTCAAAACTTTATGAAAATTTTCACTTGTGGCAAATTGTGATCGCCCAAATGTTTTACGAATGACACAATATCGAGAATTTTGACCGACAATTTGTAAAAATGCTGCTAGCATTTCTTCAACACAAATATATCTTGTGTCCTTTAAGAGTGTTTTTTCTCGAAGGATAGTGCATAACTTTTGGAACACATCAGGATACATCCTATATACCTGTCGGAAAATTGCGGGATCATCATTCAATGCTTGATGTATATAATCATATCCAACGGTAGTAATTCGTCGTCGAGTTAGCGGACGCTCAATATGTCCTTCATCCCCCTCAAACTGATGTAGCACATGTATTAACGTTTCAGTTGCCATAAGTAAAATCTTAATGCCTTCATCAAATTCTTCATCCAAATCTTCATCTATTTCTTGTTCACCAATTTCTTCATTATCGATTTCTTCTTCTTCTCTGTCATGATCTTCATATATGTTTGGGTATGACATTGTATGTAGATATCAAAATATATGCTGCTGAAAAAAAAAATCAAAATTAACCGACAAATTAGGAATTGCAGAAAGTGACATTGTTTGTTGAATGCAAATACATGAGACTACAAAGGAAAAAAAAAAGATGAAAAAATAATTCTTTATCATGTAATTCACATGCTGATAAAATAAAATAAAAAAGAATTCACATACATATTAATTAGAACAATGAAAAGTTTAGCTGATCATATTACTTTATCGTTTCCAGTGATTTTCATACATATTCTTAGTTGGTCACCCCTTTTTGTTCATGGTGTGAAAAAATATAGCATATTCATGGAAATTAAAAAAACAACATAGTTAAACTAAAATGACATAACCAAATACATAGTTCAACCAAAATGACATAACCAAATACATAGTTCAACCAAATTAAACCAAATACATAGTTCAACCAAATACATAGTTCAACCAAAATACCAAAAATCAAATTCATAGTTCAACAATTCAAAGGAAACAATTCTCAACCAAAAACCAAGGTGATCCAAATAACAATTCATCCCAATTTGAAGGATATCCAAGATGAGCGCTCTTCGGGTGACATCTTCAAGAACATGTCTTGTTTTACTTTAGTATTAAGCAATTCAACCGCCTTGTATCGAACATTGTCATCCAAGTTTGGTACATCCTTCATAGCATCCCAAATACCATTCTCTCTATCTCTCTCTCTATCTCTCTCTCTTTTCTCCATTAGAGCATAGATTTTCTCAAAATTGGTGGATATGGTTTCAAGAACTTTCTCTTTGGCTTGATTGGTGGAATCAATTGAGTTAGAACTCCCTTCATACTCGGATCTACTTCGCTTCTTTTGACTTGTTTTTCCTTGAGGAACCTCAAAACCTAAAGGGGACTCAATGGGTGGTGTAGATTGGTAGGGTGATGAAGGTTGGAAGGATGGTTGATAGTGACTTGGTGCTACAAATGTCTCATTGGCAGCATCATATGTAAAGTCTTCCATCCCAAAATTTAGGTTTTCCTCATCCCTAAAAGTTGTTGCATCGGTATCATCGACACCTAAGGCAAGTGAGCCATTCCCAGTAGCAGTTGCACCCCCAACCACAATTTTTAAATCATCATAATTAGCAACACTTTCTGTCTGAAGGTTCTTGTGACTTGGGTGGGACTAGCAAAGAAAAAAAAATTGATGATTGTTAATATATTATAAATAAAATATTAGAGTAAGCTAGTAAGTGACATAGCATATAATATGAGGCTCACCTTCAACACTAGCCGTAAACTTCTTTGTGATTGGGTCCCACCCAAATCCAGAGTTGTTACGCATAAGAGTAGTCATTTTGTCAAACTGCTTCTTATACCTGTTAGATTTCTTTAGTAAATAATCTAGATCTTTCACACAAACACGTAATACGTATAAAGACATGGAAGACATACCTGGAGCCATCTTCCCTGAGTACACAGCTTTTGAACTCATCCTATCCGTTGCGCAGCAATCCTAGCAATTTATCAGGGACGGCTCAAGAACTTCTGCTCTCTCTCAGAATCTGTTTCAGCTCTCTCTTTATGATGAGAATAGGTTTTGAGAACGTGTCTGATGAGAGCAGGGCCTTAAGCTTATATAGGGCTAGGTCAAGTCGTCTCTACTCATCACCGAGGGCCGACTTGACTAATCTTCCAAGCCCACTTAATCGGTTCATGCAAAAAGGAAACAAAAATAGGACTCCTTAATAGGCCCTAAAACCTTTCCTTATTTCACAAGGTTTTGGGCCTCAAGGTACAACTTAATTTAAACCCTTATCAAACCTGATGTGACTTAGTATCTAGTGCACCGATCTAATTAGGAAACAAGCCGACCACCTATTTAACCTACGCCAAAAGCTGATGAGTCCCTCTAAGATTACATCAAAAAGTTCAAGGCAGAGAAAGCCAACATTGTGGGATGTGATGATCGAATTGCATCCTTTGCTTTCAATAAGGGCTTACCAACTGAGCACGACATGTATCGTGAACTGATTATCGCTCCCAGCCAGAGTCTGGCAGAGGTCTTCGTGACCGTAGAATCATATGCGTTTTAGGATGACGATCAAATCATTGTGAAGAATTTGCTTAACAAGTTGAACAACCACTCAAGGAGCCTGGTAGTAGGAACCATAGAGGAAAGGGCAAAGCACCATCCCAAGGTGGCGCACCGGCAGATGAAGGTTATACAAAGTTCAATATCCCGATACATCAAATCTTGGCCCAAGTGAAAGAAAAGCCCTAGATGAGGAGACCACCACCTTTGAAGTGAGATCCTAACAAGAGGAATATCAACAAGTATTGCGCCTTCCATGGAACACATGAGCATGACACAACCAACTGCCAATCTTGGAAGATGCACCTCGAAGACCTCGTAAGAGAAGGCCATTGCACGTAATTTATGTTAAAGAAGGTCATCCAGCAGATCAAGGATCGCGATGCAGCTAAGGAGCCTTTACAAAAGGTCATAAGGATTAACAAAATCCAATCCGACTTCGAGGAATCCGGGCTGACCAGCAAAGAAAGAAAGAGGAAGATTTGGTAGGCGATTGTAAGCTCCTAAGTCTTAACCAGCGGCCCAGCAATTGAAGACGAACTTGTGATCGGCTTTAAGAAGAAAGACTTGATTGGGCTTGATCAGCTGCACAATGACGCCCTCATCATAAGCATCCACGCATGTATATAAAAAGTTCTACCCAAGTTCCAACCCAACAAAATTTAATTGAAAGATGATTCGTAAAGCCCAGTTTCGATCGGTCACTTATCTTCATCATCAATGATAGGATTTTTAGTACCTGCACAAAGAGAGTTAAAATCACTGAAAATACTTGCAAGAATACAAGGGAATTGTAGTATAAATGCTCAAGCAAGGTCGTTGTCCCCAAAGATTGTTTTATTAATTTGTAATTAAACTAACTCTTAATTAATGATTAAAATAGATTTTATCAAAGATCTGAAATTTATGAATTTGAAAAGATTAAATTAACAATAAAAGAAATCTAAAAGTTGGGAAATAATAACAACAAAGAAGGAAAACCATTTTTAAAAATAACAATTTAGAGAAAACTAGGGTTCAGCCAACACCGTCACAATCCTATGCAATTCTATCAATTACTTATGAATTTCCACATATATGCTTTGAAGGTTAGGTTTTCCTAATGCATATTTTCCTTGTGATGTTCAAGCGAAAACGTATATCTAACATGCAATCCGTCTGTGATGTTCATATCAAATATAAACATGCAAAACTCATTAAGCTTTGTGAAAATCCTTTGAAAAACCATGCAACCCTTAAGAGCGTGATGTTCGCCTTAAGTGAACTTACAACTACTATCCTAATGGTGATCAGTCATTAAAATAGATAGATAGTTTTAAACGCAGTGATTAATAACTCAAAGCAAACATGCATCCATTCATAAGCAAATTAGTAAAATTACATATTCATGCTAAGGCTTATGGCCTCGCCCTAGCAATTGAATTAGTTACACATATTCATAACTAAAATTAAAGAAAATATCATTCGAATGAATAAGAGTGAAAACACCTTGAAGTAGAAGTTCTTCAAAAATGTAAGATCCCATATCGACCAACGGAGAGGGGGTGATGTGCCATATATGTACATGCCTGCATCCATCTAGCACGAGGCCTTTTGGGAGCTCACTGGCTTCGGAGTCGTGAGAACTCGGAAGTTAAGGGAGTTGGGGGCTAGAGCAATCCCAGGATGGGTGACCCACTGGGAAGTTGATCGTGAGCTCCCAGAAACAAAACCGTGAGGGCCAGAGAATGTTGCACTACTAAGCACTGACAATTTGGTATCAGAGCCACTCTGCCATGTGGTGCGAGTGTGCTGACGAGGACGTCGGGCCCCTAAGGGGGGTGGATTGTGAGATCCCACATCGACCAACGGAGAGGGGGGTGATGTGCCTTATATGTGCACACCCGCATCCATCTAGCACGATACCTTTTGGGAGCTCACTGGCTTCGAAGTCATGGGAACTCCAAAGTTAAGCGAGTTGGGGGCCAGAGCAATCCCATGATGGGTGACCTATTGGGAAGTTGGTAGTGAGCTCCCAAAAACAAAACCGTAAAGGCCAGAGAGGGGGGGCCCAAAGCGGACAATATCGTGCTACGGCGGAGCGGGTCCCGGGATGTGACAATTTGGTATCAGAGCCACTCTGCCGTGTGGTGCGAGTGTGCCGATGAGGACGTCGGGCCCCTAAGAGGGGTGGATTGTAAGATCCCATATCGACCAACGGAGAGGAGGTGATGTGTCATATATGTACATGCCCGCATCCATCTAGCACGAGGCCTTTTGGGAGCTCACTGGCTTCAGAGTCGTGAGAACTCCGAAGTTAAGCGAGTTGGGGGCTAGAGCAATCCCAAGATGGGTGACCCACTGGGAAGTTGATCGTGAGCTCCCAGAAACAAAACCGTGAGGGCCAGAGAGGGGGTGCTCAAAGCGGACAATATCATGCTACGGCGGAGCCGATCTGGGATGTGACAAAAAACCCTAGCAAAAGTCGCGTTCCAAAGCCAAAAGAGAAGTCCCTAAAAATTCTGCGAAATAGAGCTTAAATACTCCTACAAAGAAGCTTCCCACAACCAGCTTTTCTATCCCCACAAGGAAACTAAATAAAATAAAATAATGACATGACATAAAATCCAAATTGGACTAGGAGAATCTGTCCATAATCTGCCCAGCCAAGTTTTGGGCTTAAATCTCCTCCAAATCCGGCCAAACATAGCTTGTTTTAAAGATAAAAACATTTGGAACATATCTTCAGAAGGCCACGAACCCATCTGAGGTCATCTTGGGCTCCAAAAACACAATAAAGGCCCAAAACGTCACTATTCCTGAACAGCGCACTGCTCCTTTATTTTATTGCCAGAAAATAACCGCTTGGTAGAAACATCTGAAATTTTGATACGATCAAGCTAAGTGACTCACGAATGTCCTCCAACTAGAATTACTCCAAAATTCGTCCATTTGATTACGTTTTGCTCCAGATGAAATCGAAAGCCCTATATTGGAAATATAATTCAAAGTATCAAAATTCTTCCAAAATATTAACCAAAATATACTAAGAATGGGGCTAAATTTATAATATAAAATATGCCCATCAATCAACTATATAAGTTACGTCCACAACTGGATTAGTAGACACCTTTCAAAGTTGCGCGGAAGTTAGCAGGAAATAACAAGCTCTCATTCAGTTGACTTTCACAATTAGGTTGAAGGTCCACTTTTTTCGAATTTTTTCGGAAGAATGAAAATCCAAAAAAACTGCAATGTAGTTGCTGATTACACACAAGGGCAGATCCACGTATAGGCTAGCATGTGCTCTAGCATAGTGCTGACTTTTGAGATTAGGCTTATTGTGTAGGCTCAATCTAGACCAATCAAAGAAATCAGCCGGCTGCAAGAAGAAAGAACAGAGAAATAGAGCAGATGGAGAGAGAAGAAAGAAAAGAAGAAGAGAGGAAGAAGGAAAAAGAATAAAGAAAGAGAGAGAGAGAGAGAGAGAGAGAGAGAGAGAGAGAGAGAGAGGAGGAAATAGAATAACAAAGAAAGGGGGAGATATGTGTTGGGATGGGATGTGTTTTTATTTTGTCAGGTGCACTGCCCAACAAAATGTGATGTTTTTATTTTATTTTTACTTCAATTCCTTCTAATTATTTGTTCTTTGTTTCTTTCTTTGTTTCCCTTCAATCCCTTCCAAATATTTCAACAATATTACCAATAATTCCAACATTGTTTCTGTTTCAAATGTTGTATAATAACAAAAAAATTCTAAATATGATGAAGAAAATATACTGAAAAAAGTGTGCTTATAAAAAAAAAAAATTGTAACAAACAAGGGCTTAGCCTACCCCTACGTATATTTCTGGGTCCGCCATTGATTACACATCAACTAGTCTAGAAGGGTAAAGCATAGAACCTTGTGTGTGAGAGACGGAAATCAAACATAGAACCTCATATGCAAGGGTAAATGATCTTAACCACTTAAGCTACAAGCCCAACAAACTTTAATTAAAAGATTGGTAAAATCTTGTTTCGGTTGGTAAGTCGCCATCATCATCAACACAGAAGTCGGCAGGAAATAACAAGCTCTCATTCACGTTGACTTTCACAATCAGGTTGCAGGTAGCAGGAAACTGCTTAGCAAATAATACAATGCAAGTGGCATATACTACGTGACGCCTATATAGCAAGAGAATTCAAGTCGTTGACATATCATTATGAAACAAAATGGATTCAGTGACCATTCAATTAGGAGCCTCTTCTTCCTCCTCCTCTTTCAACCATTCATGTACATATGATGTCTTTCTCTGTTATAGAGGCGCGGATACCCACAACAATTTTACAGACCACTTGTACAGCAATTTGCTTCAAAGGGGAATTAAAACCTTCCTAGCTGATGTGCTTCTTAGAAGAGGAGAAGAACTAACATTACCAATGCTTTATAAAATCATTGAAGACTCAAGGATTTCTATCATCGTATTCTCTGAAAATTTTGCATCCTCAGGCTGGTGCTTGGATGAACTGGTTGAGATCCTTCAATGTCGAGAATCAAACCAGCAAATAGTTTGGCCAGTTTATTACAAGGTGGATCCCATGGATGTGCGCAACCAACAAGGTACTTTTGGTGAGGCACTTGCTAACCATGAAAACAAATTCAGAGATGACATGGAGAAGGTGCTGAGATGGAGGGCAGCTCTTACAGATGCAACAAATTTGCCTGGGTGGTATTTCTTGGACGGGTATATTTTTGTGAACCACTTACTAGCGTTTTGAATTTTTTTTTTTTTTTTCTAATTTCTTTAATTTTATAAAATTGATTCCTTTTAGTACAGGATTCAAAACTCATACTAATCTCTCAAAAGGACATATATATAGTACTATCATCTAACAAAACTCTATCATCGTCAACGAAAATGTATAGCCTAGCTAACAATTATATCCCTTTTAAGTTAAAACAATAGCCTCTCATGATCACTTTTAATATTGAAAGAAATTTAAAATTTAATTCCATTCATTAATATTTATCTTCTCTCTAACAGTCCTCACTTTGGTCTTTTTGCAATAATTTTCGTTAACAATTTCTATTGCATTTCACCTCCTTGCACCTCTTTATGTCCGTCACTAATCCACGCTACATGTCATACTTGTGGGCACCAACACAAATACTAGTATCACAATAAAAATTAAATAAAGAATTTAGTCACTAAATAATGGGATATGACATGAAAATATTTTACTTATTTTGGTGTGCTAACATTATTCTTTTTCCTAAGGAAACAAGTTATATGAATAGCTTGTTTGGTAGCATCACTTCCCCTTAAGAATTTTTTTGGTGAGTTTATATTATTTGAAATTGCAGGCACAATTCTAAATTTATTGATAACATTGTTGAAGAGATTTCGGCACAAGTATTAAACCGCACCTATTTAAATGTGGCAAAGCATCCTGTTGGAATAGAGTCTCGTGTAAAGGATATGAATGAACTTTTAGGAGTTGGAGTAAATGATGTTCGCATGGTAGGTATATGGGGGATTCATGGAATAGGTAAGACAACAATTGCTAAAGCTGTTTATAATTCGATTGCCCATGAGTTTGAAGGTAGCTGTTTTTTGGAAAATGTTAGAAAAAATTCAATGGAACGTGGAGGCCTAGTCCAACTACAAAAGATTGTTCTTTCTGAGATTCTAGGGGAAGAGCAATTGGAGTTTACCGATGTTGATGAAGGAATAAATGTGATAAAGAAAAGGTTGAGCCGAAAAAGGGTCCTCTTAATTCTTGATTGCGTTAATCAAATGGAACAATTAAAAAAATTAGTCGGAGGTTCAGATTGGTATGGTTTGGGCAGTAGAATCATCATAACATCGAGAGAGAAACATGTGTTAACCGCTCATCAAGTTAACCTAACATACAAGGTGGAGGAATTAGAATTTGATGAAGCTTTTGAGCTCTTCAGTTGGAATGCCTTCCCAATAAATAAACTTCCAGATGATTATGCTAAAGTGGCTGCTGCAATAGTACACTATGCTCAAGGGATTCCGTTAGCTCTCGGACTTATAGGTTCACATCTATGTGGTAGAAGCATAGATCAATGGAGAATTGCATTAGATGGTTACAGAAGCGTTCCTAACTTAGAGATTCAAGACATTCTCAAAATAAGTTACGATGCACTAGAAGATTCAGTGAAAGAAGTTTTCCTTGACATTGCATGTTTCTTAAACGGTAGAAATAAGAAGTATGTGATAAAAATGCTGGAAAGTTGTCACCTCAACCCTGAGTATGGTATTGAAGTACTGATAGAAAAGGCCTTCATAATTATTAAAAAAGATCATATTTGGATGAATGACCTGATAGAAAAACTGGGTAAAGAAATAGTAGTTCGCCAAGATTCTTTAACCGGGCGTGAAAGACTTTCACGTAGCAGATTGTGGTTTTACAAGAACGTTAACCATGTTCTATTGGAAAATAAAGTAAGTTTAAAGAAAAATACTTGTAGAAATATTATTTGAAACACTTTCACTTTTATTTGTTAATATAATTCTTTTTTTCGCACCAGGGAATAAATAAAACTATAGGCATCGTGGTAAAGTCGCATGTACCAGATGAGAAATACTTGAGCGCTAAAAGCTTCTTAAAGGTGAAATATCTTAAACTTTTTATAAACTGCTCGTTTTTTATTTTTTATTTTAATTCAATTGCTGTCTGGTCTGAATATCATTGTCATCCAATTTTAATTCAAAGAAACTTGTTAAGCTGGATGTGGACAGCAATTGAATTAAAATTCTAATTGAACGTATTACTGACTTATTTGTACGTAGGCTACTTCAGCAAAGCGGATCTTTTTACTCATTGCCCTCTGCCTAGAGATTTTGTCACTTGCTTTTGATCAGGCTTCCTCTCCAAGCAATCCCCACTACGCATTATTTGGTATGATATTGGCCATTGTTGCTGTACTGATTTGCATCTTGGACCTCATTAACAAGGGTAAAAAGGAAAGAGTTGAACTGAGGAGGTGGAGGACGTTGTGGTGGTTTTATTATCCACGTCCCCAGCGAAAGCTATATGGTAGTCTTCCTGACATTTATGGATTAGTAGGTGCCATCTCTCAGTGCATTTGCTCGACAGTTCAGTATGTGTGCTTCATCCGGCATGATCAAAATCCTATGAAAGTCTCCCTTTGGCCTGCCATCTTTCTTATATGTTTGGGTGCTTCAAGATTGAATTGGATTGGAATGGACGAGACCGATGAACAAAATGTGTGAACATGGGTATTTAGGTTATGTCTCAACTTCCTGTTTGTGAGTTTCATTGGTTAGTTTTAGTAATTGTAATGATTTTAGTCAAACAATATGGATAGAATATTTTCAGATATATTTCATTCTCCGAAAGGAGGTATTTATAATACAGGTTACAAACCCTAGTAGGGTTTAATTAGGAAATAAGTGGAATCCTAATTACATAATATCTATACAAAAGGAAAAATAAATAAAACCCAAATAGAATAGGATATATTCTACTCGCCAACACTCCCCCTCAAGTTGGAGCAAAGACGTCATGCATGCCCAACTTGTCAAGAGAGTTGAGAAAGATACTTGTAGAAACAGCTTTCGTAAGAACATCAGCTAACTGATACTCTGAACGGATGAAGGGGAAGGACACAATCTCCGCATCCAACTTTTCTTTAATGAAATTTCGATCAACCTCCACATGTTTTGTACGGTCATGTTGTACAGGATTATGAGCAATTGCAATCGCAGCCGTATTGTCACAATATAAATCCATGGGTTTATTAGGCCCAAAACCAAGGTCTTTCAACAATCTCCTCAACCATAGTAACTCAGATACACCATGGGCCATTCCCCGATACTCGGCCTCAGCACTAGATCTAGACACCACCTTTTGTTT
>NW_018922794.1:17469-28766 GCF_002207925.1 Prunus avium
TATTCATCATCAAATACACCCATGTTAAGCGAGTGCAATCATCAATAAACGTAACAAACCCACGGAATCCATTTGAAGTCACACGAGCAGGACCCCATACATCAGAATGGACTAATTCAAAAGGCAAGGCAGCTTTATTATTACTTAAGGGAAAAACAGTACGGTGACTCTTGGCCATTACACAAGTCTCGTAGCGGAATAAAGATGGAAACAGACGCTTAAGGTAGCCAAATGAAGGGTGTCCCAAGCGACGATGCCATAACCAAATTTGCTGTTTGTCTTTGACACTGCAACGTTGAACAGTATCAACGACACAATCACGAACTGGTGCATAAGGTAATATCAAATAATACAACCCCCCATATCCGTTTACCATGCCCAATCACCTCGTGAGTCTTGAGATCCTGAAAAGAGCAATAGGTAGGATAGAAAGTAGCAGAAGCTTTAAGTGTATCAAGTAAGCGACCAACAGATAACAAGTTACAATGGATATTAGGAACTAATAACGCACGAGACAAGGACAGAGTTGGGGTGAGAGAAATGGTGCCCTCGCCAGTAATTGGAGAGGGAAAACCATTAGCACTAGTTATATATGGGTCACGGGTGTTACTAGACAACTCATCAAAAAATTTAGCATTATAAGTCATATGATCAGAAGCACCAGTATCAATTATCCAAGTATTAGAGCCAGTACCTGGAATAGAGTCAGAAACACGCAAATTTGCAGAAGCAGCGGCAGCACCAACAATGGAATTATCACCCATGATTGTAGCAGAAACTCAACAAATCACGCAGGATATACAACAGATCACAGCACAGACACAAATATGGCAGATGCACGAAGACAACAGAGACACAAACACAGTAGAGGCAGATGCACGAACACAGTAGAGGCACGTAGTAAAGGCACGAACACGACAGAGCACAAGGCACAAACACAGTAGAGGCAGATGCACGAACACAGTAGAGGCACGTAGTAAAGGCACGAACACGACAGAGCACAAGGCACAAACACAGTAGAGGCACAAACACGACAGAGCACACAGCGGAACACGGCAAAGGCACAGACACAAGAACCCTAAAAGAAATGAGGGCACACAGTAGAACACGAGTGGGCACAACACACACAGGTCACCAGAAAGTCGGTTCTGATACCAAGTCAAACAATATGGGTAGAATATTTCCAGATATATTTCATTCTCCGAAAGGAGGTATTTATAATACAGGTTACAAACCCTAGTAGGGTTTAATTAGGAAATAAGTGGAATCCTAATTACATAATATCTATACAAAAGGAAAAATAAATAAAACCCAAATAGAATAGGATATATTCTACTCGCCAACAATTTTGTATTAAACCTGATAAAAAGAAAATTTTCATCAATTGCATGTAAGTGATTAATCAAAAGAAAACTCCTTTGCAGATGCATGCCGGAATGATTTTTGAAATTTCAATTTTTTTAAAATTAAATTAGAAGACATTCCGAGTTTTGAATGATTCACTTCCTTTGGATTTTGTGGGTTTAGCAAACTGAGTTTCACCTTAAATTCACAATGATTGATTTTGGCCGCAATGATTGATTTCGGGCCTTTGTTGTATACTTCTATTTATGTTGTTGAGCATTCAAACTCCTGTAATGTTTTGCATATTTAATGAATGAAGTTTTCCTTTAAAAGAAAAAAAAACATCGAGCACTTATGTATTAGAATGGAAAATCTTATGATATGACATTGAAATTATCTGAGCAAAAAAGAAAAAAAGAAGACATTGAAATTTCAAATACACCCAAGCCCAACCTAGTCCTGAATTATGAAAGAAACAACCTTTTCGGCCAAGTCCCCAGCCTTGTAACAACTTGGGTTAAACAAATGAAACACATGGGCCTTGTAACATCCCAACCCAAATAAAAAGGAATAGTAAATTAATTAATTTCAAGAATTGTAAGTTTACAATTTTGCCCTCGGAGTAGGGGTAAAATGGTTATTTTTTATCCGGAAGGATTTCGGGGCAGTGGCTATTACCTTTTCGTAGCTCGTACTGAGACGAGTTCATAGACATGCAGTAGGCTTGAATCGGAGTTGTAACGAAGAAGTTACGATCAAAAGAAGTTCAGTGGTATAACCGTAAATATTTCGAAGTTCAGTTTTAAAACCCAGATTTTCTTCTTCTTCCTCGCGAGCAGCCCGACCAGTCAACTTGAGATCGTGATTTCTCCCACCTCCGGTCTCCGTTTCAGGCAAGACCAGTCCCAAAAGAACCACCACACTTCCCTCTTCCAACCCCAACCCTTCTCCACCACGATCCACAGCCGTAGTCGCCAGAAGGAGCCAAGAAACAGGCGGTTGTGGACAGCTTTTTTGTGAACTTTCGATTTCTCCCACCTCCGGTCTCCGTTTCAGGCAAGACCAGTCCCAAAAGAACCACCACACTTCCCTCTTCCAACCCCAACCCTTCTCCACCACGATCCACAGCCGTAGTCGCCAGAAGGAGCCAAGAAACAGGCGGTTGTGGACAGCTTTTTCGTGAACTTTCGCCGGCTCGTTCTCCCTCCTCCGGCCACCGTTTCAGGCGAGTTAGGTATGGTTTCTCACCTATTTTTCGTGATCTAGCTGCTGGTTTTGTAGAATTGCGTCAATTTTGAGCGTAGGTAGTTCGATTTTCGAATTTAAGTTTGGCCGGACTTCGGGTTGAATTTCCGGCCACTTCCGGCCACTTTTTGGGGTATGTCCAAGAACAAAAGTGGCTCCAAATTAGGTGTTTTACCTAAGGTAGGAGTCTTGGGCCGTGATTTTCAGATTTTCCGGCGAAGCGATATCGCTTTGGACATCCACGCGCTGCCAGCGCGTGGACACTGTAGCAGAGGGGCATTCTATCCTAAAATGATCTCCTAATTGTCACGAGTGCATAGGAATTCGCGGATCTCAATTCGGATAACGTTTGAACCCCGAACGGATTTTACATATCTTGTGTTATCCGGGTTCGATATGTTAGAACCGTTGGATCACTTCCAAATTCATATATGCTGTTCCTTGTATTCCTAGGATCGTGTAAGAATTCACGGATCGTGAATCGGAGACCCGGATGTTCCGATTCAATAACTTAAAGGTTGTGTTTTACGATAATCGTCCGATCGTGCGTGCATGAGTGATCCGACTGTCCGATCGGGACCAACTTCCAAGATGTGTATCTTAGACCTTGTGGAACTCTTAGGAACTTCCGGATCATAAAACGGAGGTTGTGGGCCCCGTAGGCCCGGTTGGCCAAGTTTGGACAGTTTGATTCTCGGTTGACCATGAGTTTTCCGAGGTTGTTTTACCCTTCGAAAAGTATTAGGATAACCTTGCGAGAGAGTCTAGGGTCTCAGTTTTGAATATTAGTATTTAAGTGGACGTTTGTCTTCAAGAGTGTTTAGTTTTTATTTATGGAATTCTTGGATATTATTTGATAATAGAAATTATGAAATGGATGAGTATGGGATACTCGATTTGTTGGGTTGTGAAAGTGAGTCTTGGGACTCGGTTATGATTATTGGAAATAAATGGCATGATTTTGTAATGGAAGTATTATATATGAATGTAATGGTTTATCGAAATGCATTTTATATTTATTGGTTGAATTTATTATCTTTGTAAGTATTTGTGATATATGTGAGTTTTGACATATTCTAGTATCTGGAGTTATATATATACAATACTCGGAAAAGTGCTATGTTTGTTGGATATGTGTGGGGTACTTGGGATGTGGTTGTGAGATGAGGAGAGATGTGAGTTAGAATGTTAGTTTGAGTGCTATTAGCACTACCTTAGGTACCTCCCTGGATATAAAATATACTTGAGTTTACTTTCTATGCTATGAATAGGTATTGTGGGAAAATTGAATTAAGAAAGGGAATATTATTTTATAATATTTATATAAGGATTACGAACTCCACCATCATACGTACCTCCCCCTTGGATGATGATACTTGGAAACAATGGAAACGAATATTTGGAAACAGTGGATATGGACACTACCAATAGAGTATTCACCCTGTCCCTAATGCTTTCCTCGTTTGGTAACTTCCAAGTCAGTCGAACCTCCACCAGTACTGTCTGCTACTTGTGGCGATCTCTGTTTTTTTCTTTGGAGGACATGCAAACTCTGAGCTCGCTGTGCGAAAGCAGATTTCAATACCGTCCATGTAAGCCTCTGCGCAGTACAAGAAGAAACAATCCAATTACCAGACACATGTCGTTGGTAAAATAGAAACAAATCATATAGAGGTAACAAAAACATGTACTAACATGTAAATGATGATGATAAGTTTTAGTTGATCACTATTTGAGTGCTACATAACTTGGAGTTTCTAATCACAGCTGGAGCTGCCTATATAGTTTGTTTATACCCAAATAAATGCATTGTTAGTGAATTGCCCAGCACAACTATTCATTTTCTTTCCCCACATGTTTTTTCCATTTGCTTGTTCTTTGAATTTGGCAGGAAGACTTTATCTTGTAAACTCCTTATATATGGGATCTGTGCAGTGACCGATCCGTGAATTTTTCTTATTGGGGGCAAGATGTAGACCAAATCTACAAAATCTACCACACGTTTCATACATCATTCAAATACTCAACAAGTAACAAATAAGGGTGCTAGATACTTATAAATCTGCAATCCACAGAGTCACCAAACCTTCCACAGCTGCCGAGAATACCCAGTCCACGCCACTTTGTCTCTCTAACCTGCCTTGCTCAACAGAGCATCAATGGAACTTCATGGGCAGTAAAAAAAGTTGAGTAGGGCCAATAGTCGTCACTATCCCCTCAAGTGGATCTGTCACTGGATGTGTGGTGTATGTTTTATATCAACCATTTTAGGTGAGCTACATCAGCCATAGAGTTCTAATCCTACTTCAATAAAATCTAGAGTGTTTTCTCAATTTATTTGTTTCTCCTTTTAGTTCTCTGTTCAATTTCTTTGAGAATGTACCAAACTGGAACTAATGCGTACTTGTTCCCAACACACTAAATAGAACAAGGATAATTCCCTTGGAAATGATAGCCAAAATCATCATCATCAGTCATGTGATAAAATTAGATATAGTACTAACTTACCCCATGATATGATGCAATAGTTTCCAAAGTGCTTTCTGTAATGTCAAGAGCTGTCATGTCGCTATCATTCAAGAGCTTTATGTTTGTCCTCGTATCCCAAGCCAATCTGTAGACAACCTTGGGATGGTGGTGCATCGTTGCCAAATGTAAAGGAGTATTTCCGTTCCTGTCTTTTTGGTTTATCAACATTCGAAACTCACCCTTTTTGAGAAAATATTTGACAAGATTGTCTTTACCGCATCTTGCTGCAACATGGAGTATATTTTCGCCATTAGAGTTCTTCAATTCCTTTGAATTGGGACAATGTCGAAGCAGCTCTTTAACAATCTTGACATGACCTTTGCTTGATGCTGAATGGATTGGAAAGTTGCTGCCATGATCCATTTGATGAGAATCAGAGATGCGTCTGCCTAATAAGAAGCGAACCCCTTCTACATAACCAATTGATGCTGCAGAATGTAGCGGAGTCTTCCCCTTCTCATCTTTTGAGCTCAGAAAAATTTCCTCCATGCTTGATACTATCTTTAAGATTTCTAATGGAGCCAAAGTATAAATTAGAAAAATATGAGTCTAATGAGCGTTTTTCTTTCAAGTTGAAAATGTAATAATAATAAAAAATTGGATCAAAAATCCATCACACTAGCCGTTGTGGCAAAGCAGAAAAACAGTAGTAGTATTAATTGAATGTACTACCGTACCATTGTTCCGGCGGCCTAGAATTGCAGCATGCAACGGAGACTTGCCATTAACACGAACTTCTGGCTTTTTCTCAACTGCTTTTTTGTTTATTAGTTTCACGATCTCATCAAACCCTTCCTCAGCGGCCAGATACAAAGGGGACTTTGCTTCCTTATTAACATAAAAAGAAAAGGCAGGATAGGCCTCTATCAAACACTTTGCTACTGATTGGTGACCATGAATCAGGGCCTCGTGCAAGGGAGTGTTTTCCTCATCATTTATCCAGGTCCGCAACATGAATACCACATCAGCATTTTCAGCGCCTGGGGCTTCACGGAGAAGAGTGTTCGCTGTATCTAAATCCCCAGCTTTGGCCGTCATGTGGAGCGCAGTGTCGCCCTCAAAGTTTTTCTCAAACAAAAGGGGCTTGTGAAGGTGTATGATCTCAGCTGCTAGTTTCGCATGGCCGAAGCTTGCAGCTATGTGAAGGAATGTATTCTTATGAGGGCTTAGTCGAGACAGAAGCCGAACGCGAGCATTGGGATCGTGTACTTCATCTGCCTCAAGCTTCCTTTCAATGGTGTCCTTAAAGCTATCTATCTTGCCCTGAGTTGCGTAGCAGTACAACTGCTGGTACAAGCGCAAGCTACTTGAATCTTCTTCGCCATCTGTTTGCTCAAGGAGTCCTTCATCGAATTCCTCCGATGGTTTTGATACATTTGGTACGTCCCTAGTGCCATATTGCGCTACGAATTTTACATCTTCCACAAGGGTTCTATTGTGCATGGGTAGATGAAGAACGGGCCTTTCGTGGACTACCTTCTTCTTTGTCAATTTCTTTGATGCATTCTCCCTTGTCCCATGGAAAGCATTAGCATATTGCGCACTGAATTCTACATCTTCCAAAGTGGTCCGCACAAAGGACAAGCTGCTTGAATCTTCATCGCCATCTGTTTGCTCAAGGAGTCCTCCATCGAATTCCTCTGATGGTTTTGTTACATTTGGTACCCCAGTGCCATGGTAGACATTAGCATGTTGCGCTGCGAATTGTACATCTTCCAAGGCGGTACACTCTATTTCCTCGAGGAGTGTTTGATCGAATTCCTTTGATGGTTTTGTCACATTCGGTACCTCCCTTGTGCCGTGGTAAACATTAGCATATTGTGCACCAAATTTTACATCTATCAAAGCGTCTTTTTGGTACATGGGCAGATCGAGGACCACTGCTTCTTTGCGGGACACGGGCTGATCACTAGCCAAGCTTCGAAGGTCCACGCCGTCATCTTCGTCCTCAGCTATGCTGATGCTTGCAGCTGTACCCTCATTGGTGGCCGCACGCAGCTCTTTGTCTGCCATATATGGACTTCAACGTTGCCTTAGATTCCGATCTGCACTTCAACGTTGCTATAAGCTTATATGAGGAGCGCTAAAGTGTTAACTGAAAATTAAGTAATTATATACAATTAGTGGTCTACGTGTCCTTACCAAATACTGGAGGTTTGGAGGAGCCTGAGAGAGAACGATAGATATAACAACTACAACTCAATGCCACATGTATAATAGAGTAGGAAGTAGCTAGTTAGGAAGACAGACAACAGAGACTCCGACAGAAATAGAAATTATACAGACAAAAAAGAAGACATTAGACGAACCATGTGTTTAGTGTGTTTACTGGCTCTATATATATATATCAATTCATCCAAATGGTGTTGCCAAGAAATATCATGAATTCAAACTTATGCTCGAAAGATGGCCCAACAAAGAAAAAGATAAAGTAGAGAGAGAGAGAGAGTAGCTTTGTTCAAGTCGATGTTGGGTCCATGCATGGAAGGCACCAGAAAAGCACGTGTTTATTGTGTATATTTTTTTAATTCAGTCTTGATGTTGATGCGCGCAAGTCTACTTACGTGGCATCAATTGGATACTCCATCCAAGTGATAAGGTAATTAATATTGTAACTCCGATATAAAATGAAGCCAAGTCTAAAATCTCATGCGGGCCCTACCAAATTAGCTACCCAACGACATTGTCACTGCAATAATTCTGGGAATAATAGACCATTATCTGATCAACAAATTGGGACCGTTTATCAGTTTGTTTCCCTCCATAATTATTTAGATGAAACGAGCGACAAACAGTGACGGATCCATGATTTTATCCTGAATAAATCAGTGTGGGAAAATTGCCAAATGTTTGGTAAACGAAAAATACCATGAAAAATTAAAAGTTACTACAAAAATGTGAACTAGCTTTTTAACATTTATCACCATTCTATTAACTAGCTTTTTCATATATACTAAGCCAAAATACACCCTTGCATGTTATATCCAAGTCAAATCCATCTCTCATAACGTTTTAATTGCCGCTGTCTTTGAGGGATTTCAGTTGGGGGGCACGCCGGGTCGCTCACCCCAAACCTTTCAAGGGGTCACCGACATAGCTTGCAGAGAAAATTTACGGCATCCACGGGGTCGCTTGATCAAATTTGGCCCTCTGTCCATCTACCCTTGGAGGCTGGACATGTGGCTCTCTTGGTTATGCAACTACTAATTCACTTACAAGTATTTTTCTTATCAGACACCCTTGTAGATACATCTGTTTTTTCAGCAACAAATTGTCCAAGTTTTTAACCTTTCACATAAAAAGGGTACATGATTGATTCTCTCATTGTTATTGATGATGTTATTAATCAACCTAAAAAAGTCTAGGTTGGATTTAATGTCATATTTCAACCTAAAAAAGTCTAGATATGGTCCCTAGCCTTTTGGAAAACACTGAACTGCTTTATTTGCTAGGCAGATCCCCATCAAGGCAGACCAAAACAAACGAAAAAACAATCATCCACGTGATGCTTGATACGGACAGGACGAGGGTTACTTCCAAATGAGAGAGAGAGAGACCCTACCCGACCCTGAGACCCTACGCCAACCCCCTCAACAACCCTAGTCACCATTTCTCCTTCAGCTACAATAGTGACTCATTAAAACCCAATTCTTAAATGCAACAATCCAATCCCAATCCCAATCCCAATTCAGATGTTTCCAAAAAAAACCATGGTGGTCGTGGTGGAGAACTACAATTCCATGTGATGGTGGTCGCACAGGAGAGAAAGAACAAAAAAAAACAAAAAAAAGAAGAGGAAGCTGCAACGTCGAGGAGAGAGTTTTTTTTTTTTTTTGTTAAAATATTATTTTACTTTATTTTTTCATTTTAAATACTTTAAAAGATTAAAATTAAAGAAGATGTACCATGAATATTTTTGGTAGTTAAATAGAGTGCACTTAGTTAATTTTACATTTTAATTTAAACATTAGGATGTACTTAGATTATAGGGTGTACTTAGTTAATTTTAGGGTTCGTTTAACAGCACTCAAATCTAAAATGCAGAAAAAAAAATGATAAAATTAAAGACATCATTAAATAAATGCTTAAAATACTGTAGCATTTAATTATAGAGAGGAGTCATTTCTCTCTCCTTAGATTTTGGAGCTCCTAAAGGTCTACCTATTTTAGGAGCTGGATAGGGAGCATGGTTGGAGACGGGTTTTTTCAATAGCCCATTGTGGATGCTCTAACCGAACACTTCGAATTTGCCATTTTCGAAGATTGACATTCACTTCAACTAACTATGGTCTGAGCATCCGACTAGGTTCGGTCAGTTTCGATGAGAAACCAAGAGAGAGGAGTACGGTGGCAATCTCCAGATGAGAGGCGAATTGGCACAGTAGCAAGAAAAGGATTAGGATCGAAAGGCACGAGCCACGCAGGGCTCTAATACCATGCTAACAGAGGTTGAAGGTATAGAATAAAGAAGAAGTTTCATGAGAATTTTGAGAGAAAATAGAGAAACCAAATCTGAATTTTCTATAACTCTTATTTCTGAATAATTCATTTTACACAGTAAAATTACACTTATAGAAAAACAGTCTAACTAATCTACCAGACTAAACACATGAGTCGTTTTAACAACCTAACAGTAATGCCAGGTCAACTTAACCATTAGCCAAACACCCTCCCTCAATGTCTTGCAAAGAAAGGACCATGTAATCCTTTGGTGAATACATTTGCGACTTGTTCATTAGTAGGTATGTACTGCACATTAAGATCTTTTCGCTGAACACGCTCCCTTACAAAATGAAAATCAATGTCCAGGTGCTTGATCCTTGAATGATAAACAGGATTTGAACTTAAAGCCAAAGCAGAGAGATTGTCACAATGCATTAAAGGAGGCTCTGGCAAGAACTCATGTAAATCTGCTAACACCTGTCGAATCCAACCAATGTCCGCAGCAATATTCGCTAAAGCGCGATACTTTGCTTCTGTAGAACTCCTAGCACATGTTCCCTGTTTCTTTGATTGCCATAAGACTGGATTATGACCAAGAAACACTATGAAACCTGTAGTTGATCTTCAAGTAGAAGGATCTCCAGCCCAATCGGCATCGCTATAAGCTGTTAGTTGCATTGGACCAGAACAAAATGTAATGCCATATTGAAGTGTGCCTTGAATATATCGTAAAATTCTTTTCACAAGATAGAAATGAGTCTGTAGGATTTGTCATGTATTGGCACACAGTGTTCACTACATAGGCAATATAAGGCCTTGTGAATGTCAAATATTGTAAAGCGCCTACCAAGCTACGAAACAAAGTTGGATCCTTCAATGGTTCACCATCTATTGTCAGAATTTGAGAATGAGGTTTGCAATTTGTTGAGCATGCCTTGCAACTGCTCATGCCTGCTTTAGCTAACAATTCCTTATCATACTTATGTTGATTAACAAAGATAGTTCCTGTGGATGCATAAGAGATTTGCAGCCCTAGAAAGTAAGTAAGTAATCCCATATCTTTGAGTTCAAATACCGAAGCTAAATTCTCAATAGTTTCTTGAACAAGAGATGTATTTGAGCCTGTCAAAATAATGTCATCTACGTAGAGCAATAAAACAATGATATATGAACCTGTATGCTTAATGAACAAACTCGGATCAAACTGGAACACTTTGAAACCAATAGCTGGAAGATAACCCGTGAACTTAGAGTTCCATGCCCTAGGTGCTTGCTTTAATCCATACAAGGATTTTTTCAATTTACACACAAACTGAGGCTTTTATGGATCTTCAAAACCCTGTGGTTGCCTCATAAACACTTCCTCATCCAAGTCACCATGTAAAAACGCATTCTTGACGTCCAATTGCCTTAATTTCTAGCCATGCATTGCCGCCAAACTAAGCACAATTCGAACAGTAGTATGCCTTACTACGGGGCTGAAAGTCTCTGAATAATCAAAACCAAGTTCTTGACTAAAGCCCTGAGCCACCAACCTTGCTTTATATCTGGATATAGTACCATCAGAATTTCTTTTAATTTTATAAACCCACTTACTGCCTACTACATTCTTATGCAAAGGAGGAGGAACCAATATTCATGTACCTTGCATATGAAGAGCATCAATTTCTTCTTGCATAGCCTTTTTCCATTCGGAAGAAAAAGAAGCAACTCTGAAACTTGTTGGCTCTTCTAAG
>NW_018922794.1:29029-45629 GCF_002207925.1 Prunus avium
GTAACACCACGTCTAATTGATGCTGTGACAACACTGGTAATAACTCATGCTGAAAAGAAGAAGATAACTATGTGGAATGATGCACTGAATTGTCCAAAGGTGGTGGGAAAGAAGAACTAGAGACAGTAGCTGGTGTAATAAAATCATGAGAAAGACCAACAGGAACTGAAGAAGAACTTTGTGAGACCAAAATAGGCTTGGAAACTTGGACCCCTTTAAATGGATAACAACTCTCATCATGCACAATATTCTGAGAAGTAAGAACCTTTCTAGTCTCCAAGTTATAACAGAGAATTCATTTATATCCCATCATATAGCCGAGGAATACACACAAGGTAGAGCGAGGTTGCAACTTATGTAAATTACGAGATCTAAGACATGGATAGACAGCCGTGCCAAAGATTCTGAGATATGTAATATCTGGGAGCTTATGAAACAATCGAAAATATGGTGATTGATTATCTAAAACTCGACTAGGCATCCTGTTAATAAGATACACTGCATGTGCCATTGAATGAAACCAAAAATACAGAGGAATAGAAGCTGCTGTCATTAAGGTAAGAGAGGTTCCAAGGAGATATCTATTCTTTCTCTCAACTAAACCATTTTGCTGAGGTGTATATGGACAAGAGACTTGATGTACAATGCCTTGAGATAAAAGAAATTCCTTAAATTGCTTGCTTACATATTCACCACCCCCATCACTTTGAAGACATTGAATCGAACCAGAAAATTGAGTCTTCACAAAGGCAAAAAGTCGAGTAAACATTGTAAAAACCTCAGACGTATTGAACATAGGAAACATCCAAGTGAAACCAGTGTATTAATCAATGAAATTTACTACATAACGGTATCCATCAAGAGATTTACAAGGAGTAGGGCCCCATACATCACTATGAACACGTTGGAAAGGTCTAGAAGCTTTGATATGAGCATATGGAAAAGACAAAGAATGCATCTTGCCACTTAAACAGTAAGGGCATAAATTTTGTGTAGAATCGACTACAAAAGGTAATTGGGCATACTTAAGCATAGCATGAACAATTTCATTAGTAGGATGACCTAACCTACTATGCCACACAGAAGACTTTATTTGTTGACCAAGATAAGCAACTCCTTTAGACGGAATGCTTGGAGGTAGCACACCAAGAATTGGATACAATCCTTTATTGCTCCGGTCTTGGAGTAGAATCTAAGCAGTGTCCTTGTCCTGTATAGAAAACCCAAATTGATCAAAGATAATGGAGCAATTGCTATCTTGACAAAGTTGATGGACAGAGAGAAGATTAGCAGTGAGCTCAGGAACATGAAAGACATTTTTCAGATGTAAATTAGAAGATGCACACGAAACATGGGCAGAGCCAACATGTGCAATAGGCAAACCTTCTCCATTTCCAACCGTAACGCGATCTGTTGTGGTGCATGGAGAAGCAGAATCTAGAGGATTGAGATTAGACACCATGTGATGACTAGCTCCACTGTCTGCAATCCACACAGAATCATTTGAAAAAGAACCTTGGGCAGTCATGGCAGTCAATGAAGCAGGGGGAGATGAGCCTTGATACACATAGTTGGACCTATGGAAGCAATCCAAAGCTCCATGGCCACGTTTCCCACAAATGTGGCACTCAATCACAGAAGCAGAAGCAGAATTTTGAGGAGATGAATTCCTATGATAACAATTAACAGCAGTGTGGCCCCATTTTTGGCAAATTTGGCCCTCAGGAACAACACCAGAGGAAGATCGATGACCAGAAAAACCATTAGAAAATGGCCAATTACCAGAAAACCCGTCACGAGTAAAAGATCGATTGCCAGAGAAATTGCCTCTTCCGAAAGAGCCAAAAGGTCGAGAGTGAACATGAAAACCAGTAGGTGTGTTAACCGAAGCAGAAGGAATAGGAAGGAGACCATCACGAGAGGTGCGAGGAGTAGAAGAACCATGGCCAATCATAGCAACCATTGGAGTTTGAAGAGATGACATTTGAGTCTCAGCAGCTTGTTCTGCAGCGAGAAGATGAGTACGAAACTCTTTGAAAGAAATCGAGTTCTCCCAAGCAAGAAGCACAGTCTTGATCATAGCATACTCCGTCGGTAATCCATTAAGAGCGGCGAGCATGAGGTCATCCTCGGAGATCAAAACACCCGCAAGGGCCAACTGATCCTTGATGTGTTTCAGATGAAGAAGAAATTGCTCAATAGAATCTCCACCTTTCTGAATTGTTTGGAACTCAGTCTTGAGATGATTGACCCAAGCCCTAGAAACTGTGGTGTAGCAATCTGTGAGGCTCAACCAAGCGTCACGAGACGTTTTACTACCGATGACATATTCAATAGCATCGTTGGAGAGTGCAGCGATCAAAAAACTGAGTAACGCCTTTTCGATTTTGAGCCAATCCTTATAAGCTACAGTAATTCCTTGATCGGTGCATATTTATATATTATTTTGTACCCTTCTAACTTATGATTTGATTATGTTTTTGAGTTAAACTTGTGGTTTTAATAAATTTTGTGTTTGTTTCAGTGTAATAAGCTTGAGACTCATTAAATGCATTTTGGAGACAAGTTAGCTCATTTGTGTGTGCAAATTTGTCAACTTCACGGATTGGACTGTACTTGCTCAGGATGAACCAGATGATGAGCCCTATATCATTGGAAAGATGCAGAAGTCTAGTTTCTAGAGCATTTTATGGTTCATGATTCCGAGTCTCCTAGAGGAAGTTATGCAAGTTTTAGCAGCTTAAGGTCAAATTCAGCAGCATCTGCGTTACTGGGCCAAAAATGACATTTGAAGGTCTTTCCGATTTTTTCTTGAGTTGGGCTGCATATGCTTGGAAAGATAATTCAAAGGGTTTGAAGATCCAGATTTTTCCAGATTTTGTAGGAGGGAAGATCAAGCCCAAAAAGAAAGGAAAGAAAATATATGAAGTCAATTCTAGTCTATTTTCGGAAGTCAACTTACAAGGCCCAAAACGTACACTTGTACTGCTCAGATAAGATTGCATTCTTCATAAACGTTGTTCCAATGGATGTCTATTATGACATATCCAAATTTGAGCCCCATTGGATACATATTGAAACCTCAGGCCTTCCTACACCAAGCCTGGTGCAGAAGAATGCAATCCCATCTGAGCAGCACAAGTGTACGTTTTGGGCCTTGCAAGTTGACTTCTGAAAATAGACTGGAATTGACTTCATATCTTTTCTTTCCTTTCTTTTTGGGCTTGATCTTCCCTCCTAAAAAATCTGGAAAAATCTGGATCTTCAAACCCTTTGAATTATCTTTCCAAGCATATGCAGCCCAGTAAAATGCTCCAGAAACTAGACTTCTGCATCTTTCCAATGATATAGGGCTCATCATCTGGTTCATCCTGAGCAAGGTCCAATCCGTGAAGTTGACAGATTTGCACACACAAATGAGCTAACTTGTCTCCAAAATGCATTTAATGAGTCTCAAGCTTATTACACTGAAACAAACACAAAATTTATTAAAACCACAAGTTTAACTCAAAAACATAATCAAATCATAAGTTAGAAGGGTACAAAATGATATATAAATATGCACTGATCACTCTTTCTTCATCCAATATCGCAAATTTGGGAGGAACAACAAATCCATCAAAGTAGCCGAAGAGATCATGACCTTCGAGAACAGATTCAATCTGATATCTCCATTTCAAGAAGTTATCCTCCCGAAGCCGTAAAGTCACCATGCCGAGAAGTCAGTCAATTTTGAGAGAAGAGATCGCCATTGATGAATTTTGAGAGAAGAACAGGGAGAATCGAAGAGAAGATAGAGAGAGAACAGAGCAGAGGAAGCAAGAAAAGGATTAGGATCGAAGAGAGGAAACTAGGATAGAACAGGGAGAATCGAAGAGAAGATAGAGAGAAAACATAGCAGAGGAAGCAAGAAAAGGATTACGATCGAAAGGCACGAGCCACGCAGGGCTCTTATACCATGCTAACAGAGGTTGAAGGTATAGAATAAAGAAGTTTCATGAGAATTTTGAGAGAAAATAGAGAAACCAAATCTAAATTTTCTATAACTCTTATTTCTGAATAATTCGTTTTACACAGTAAAGTTACACTTACAGCAAAACAGTCTAACTGATCTACCAGACTAAACATGTGAGTCGTTTTAACAACCTAACAGTAATTCCAGGTCAGCTTAACCATTAGCCAAATAGTAATCCATCTCCAAATCTCAAGATCTGACCAGATCTGGAGATGGATGAGACAAAGAGCACCAAGGAGAGGGAGAGAGGGTGAGAGAAAGCATAGAAAAGGACAGGAAGAGAGTGTGAGAGAGAGAATAGAACCTCATTTTATCATATCATATCAACCAAAAACGATAAACCAACCCTCATGGAAAGGGAATGGGACAGTTCTGTTAGACTTCTATTAGAATATGTCACAATAAGTGGTCAAATAATGTTCAAATTTTATAACTGAATTAGAAACCATTCCATATAAGACAACAAATCCATGTATGAAAACATTTCAGGACAGAAATGGATTTTGAAATCTGTGATCCATTCCTTCAAGCTGGAAAGAAAAGCCATCATTGGCATCCAAAATACAGTTCAGAAGCCAAAGGAAATCAAGAGAACCCAAAACAATACCTCAAGAGAACACAATAGCTTATGTGGTCAGCACTCTAGCCCATGTGCACAGAAGAAAATGAAGAAAATCACAGTACATAAGCTGCTCCATCTCTCTCTAAAAATAAGCCCGTTACATCCAAAAATAGGACTATCTTTCTAAACCATAAACCTAAAGTAAGAACACGAGATTATACAAAAACTGACTATCAAAAAGGTTTAAATCCTATACATCAGGAATCCAGGATAATGTCAGATCAGCAAGGGCATAAGATGGGAGTCAACGAAACGGGTAATTTTCATGACACAGCATCAGAAAAGAATGAAGGTCAACTCAAAAGTGTTCTCAAATTCAAAGATCAAAAGGAGATACTTAAGAGTAACATGTTATCAGTAAGAGAGATCATACATGCAACTTAAGTTCGAACATAAGTTAACAGGATAGATTGTATTTCAAATTGAGGAAAAGCACTTAATGTAGATGTTGTATCTGTATAACTTACCCAAAATCTAAAGTACCTAATAAATCAGACATGCCGTTAACATACACCAAGACTTAGAATTCAACCCATAATACAAAAAAAGATAGTATAAGTGGTTGAGCATACCTCTGGAATTTTCATAATGTACACAAGTTAAGACAGTCGCAGGATCGTCATCACATTCTGCCCTAATATTTGCAAATACGGCATGAAGAGAACTCCTTTAGGTGAGGATTTTGTAGAGAGATTACCCCCGTGACTTCCTGATTATGGTGAAACCACCTCACTCTGATCTTTTCTGACCCTTGTCTTCATATATATCTTCCAAATAAGGAACATATTGATTTTCTCTCTTTGCCATGACAAAGGCAAAGAACTGAATCAGGATGTAAGAGGAAAAGAAAATTCTGGAGTAGCATGTCAATTCCATAATGTATAGAGTGCAAGAGGTTCATGTGAAGACTATGTTCAAGAAAACACCTTGATGCAGTCTCTAAACTAAATACCATGAAGTTCATCCATCAACATATCAAGTATGGATGCGGTGCAAGAATTGGCTATGAAGCATATAAGACGTGATCATGTCACAATCAGATAATAGTGACTTATACTCGGTTGTTTCTGTTAAAAAGCAACAACAGTTCACATAATAACTAGCAGATTCTTATTGCTATTTCAATTGCACCCCTACAGAATGCCATGAAATGCTGTTTAACATGTCCATTCAACAACGTACCATACAATGTCTGGATTGTGTCACTTCAAGTTCTTTGAAGGACGGTCATGATACATAGGTTTCAGAGTCGCACATCAGAAAAAATTGAAAGCTTATTCGTGCACATCTATACTTAGTAGAATGAAACACAACAAAAGAAATACCACATCATTGGATTGGATCTGCGGTAATTGGATATTCGAGAATCCATAAAGCTTCTAATGAATTATGTTGAGGTGATTCTGTGATCAATGCATTGACGTGATAATCCCCAGTTATACATTCCCCTCATTTCTTGCAGCATATATCAAAACAGAATAAGCTACTAAATATGAATTTTTATTTTCTAATAAATTAAAACAAATATCCGTAAGTGGCAAAACAGATGTAAAATTTCTTTCAGTCACTAGAACTATCAATTCATACTAGGTTGTATGGATAAGTCAAAACCTTTCAAGCTTCTTACATATCAAAAGCCTTTAAAGCTATGTCTTAAACAGAAAACTGCAAACGTAAACGTACATTCTTAAACTATATTAGGAAGCTTTCCCTTCTGTGCACTTCCAAAAATCCCTCGGCAACAATATAGATCATGTGTCGAACGCTCATCTCAGTACCCACAACAGCAAATGGATTCTCCAGTACAATCCTTCAATAAATTTTTGACCACATATTTGCCTCCTCTCCTGCAAAACAAACCAATCTTTCCACTCCCCAAAACAATGACCACTTCCAGAGATTCTCACATAACGCAAAAGGAAGGGTTAACAAAATACAGAAACCTACTTGAAGCTCTAATTCTATAGCTGAAGACGCTAAAATGAAAGAGAGCAAAGGGTTCAAACCTCAGAGACTTATCTGCCTAAAAATTAACATAGTAATTTTCAGACCAAAAGCTACAATCTTGCAATTATTTCTTACCTAAGCCATAGGAATAAATATAATACATATGCCCAAGCTGGAACAACTGTAACTACCAAGAAAAATGGGTATATGATAAGACTGACCACAATATAAAATTAAAATTAACTAAAATAAATAAACTTAGGGCTTGGAAACCTAAGCAGATCAAGCCCAACTTGATCAGTTCCAATGATTTCCAAAAATTAATCTGGTTCTATGGCATGATTCAAAGAAGAAAAAAAAAAGGATTAATGTCTTAATTACACACTTTAAGTTAGCTATGTATAATTACACACTTGATCAGTTTTGAAAATGATTATAGCTTTTTTCTCCCTAAAACTCTAATTAAAATGTCAAGAAAGGAAAAACAAAACAGCATACAGTTTCACAAAAATTCGTTTCATGTTCCCTGGCCAGAAAATAAAAATAAATTTTTTTTGATGCACTAGTATCTCTATCCTACATAATGCACTGAAGCAAGAAATCAAATGTGTACCTATCAAGGAAAGATTATCCTTTTATAAAGTATAAAATGAGAGGGGCAACAGACAAATTAAGAGGCCAGCGATCTTAGTTTACTTCTTTGTTGATAAGAACTGATATTTGTTTATTCTCACCCAAGCACATCTAGCTTCAGAGTTTTGTATAGGAAGAACTTTTGATTCATCTAACTTTCACTGTTGTGCTTCCAACCAATGCAATAAAGCAGATGATAAAAACTTTAAGCTTCATTCATTACCGGTGACAACTGTAGATCCGAGTACGCACATAAAAAATGTATCTAGCAATTGGTAAAATAGAATAGTTTAACAACCTTTCATTCCCTGACTTACCATAATTCACAGAGCCAGCACCATATTCCTAATCCTGAAGTTGCTAGGATTAGAGGAGACAATGAAACTTTCTAGTAATTACATCCCCGATGTTTGTGGATGTGTAGGAAGATAGGGTTGAGGGTTATAACCTTCTTTTCTCAGTTCAAGAAGAAGATTCTTGAGCATTGAATATATCTGAGCAGACTGTGGGTGACTTCCATCTGCTGCAACAAACATATGAGTGTTGTTGTTAACCTCGATCCAACTGTACCCAGGAACCTTCTGAACTCCTCTTTCCTTCATCAAACTTCTAACCTTAAGCACACTCCCCCATTTTCCAGCATCAGCATGTATATTTGAGAGTAGTATATAATACCCAGCATTTTGTGGTTCTATGTCAAAAATATGTCTTGATGCCTCTTCAGCAAGCTCAACATTGCCATGGACCCGACAAGCTCCAAGCAATGTTCCCCAGACACCAGAATCTGGGGAGAATGGCATGCTCTTTATTGTTTCAAATGCTTCACTTAAACGTCCAGCACGCCCAAATAGATCTACCATGCAAGCATAATGCTCCAACCTAGCTGGGATCCCATATTCCTCAATCATGCAACGGAAGTAGGAAATTCCATCATCAACTTGGCCTGCATGGCCACAAGCAGATAATATACCAAGAAAGGTGACATGATCAGGCAGGATCCCATTACCCAACATTTCATGAAACAGAACAAGAGAGTCCTGAAGGCAACCGTGACTCCCATAAGCAGAAATAATGCTGTTCCAGGAAACTTCATTCTTCTCTTCCATCATGTCAAACACACGGCGAGCAAGAACTAAGTTTCCACATTTGGCATACACGTCTATCAGTGCACTCTCAGCAAACAGATCAGAGCTAAATGCACTTCTAATCATGAAACCATGAATCTCTTTCCCATAATGAAGTGCCGGTAAGTTTGCACAAGCAGAAAGAGCAGCTGAAATGCTTACACAGTCATACTTGGCACCTGCCATCCCCATTTGACGAAATATATCAATGGCCTCTTCTGGCTTGCCATTCTGGGAATAGCTTGTTATCATTGAGTTCCAACAAATGGTGTCCCTTTCAAACATTCTTTCAAAAACTTGATGAGCAAGATCCAATCTTCCAGATTTTGCATACATGTCTGTAAGCGCACTTCCCAGATGAAGCCTTCCGTCAAGCCCATGCTTGAGGATGTTTCCATGCAATTCCTTTCCCAATTTCAGAGCAACCAAACCAGCACAAGCTGGTAAAACACTTGCCAAGGTTAGAGAATTCGGTCGCATTTTCTCTTTAAGTAACCATCTAAAAATTTCCAATGCATCATTATTCATCCCATTGAGAACGAGCCCTGAAATCATAGCAGTGCACATGACAACATCAGTTCTGGTGCTTTGGTTGAAAATTTTGCGTGCCATATCCACATTCCTGCACTTGAAGTACACATCAATCAATGCACTTTTCAAGAACACATCCAAAGGCACACAGTGTCTTACAATGTAACCGTGAATTTCCTTACCTTGCTTGAGGCTAGCCAGTTCAGCAACCGATGGTAGAAAACTTGCAAATGTGATTGAGTCCGGTTTGACACTAGAAGAAATCATCGCTTGAAACAAGCTTGAAACAAGCGTGAAGCCTCAACCATAAACCCATTTTGTATATACCCAGATATCATTCCGTTCCATGTCACTAAATCAGTTCGTGGCATCATATCAAACAATTTGCGGGCCTCAGACAAGCACTGGGATTTTGAATACATTGCTAACAATGTATTGGCCACTGGAGAATCCAACTCCAACCCACAAGCAACAATTAGCCCATGAAGCTGAGTACCAAAACCAATCATAGCTTCTGAGGCACAAACAGACAAAATGCAAGCGAACGTCACTGCATTGGGCTTAATTTCACTATTTCTCATTTCCAAGAACATTCCAACAGCATTCTTCGATTCTCCATTTTTAACATAACCATGAAGCATGACATTCCATAAAACACAATCTTTGTGAGGCATTTCAACAAACAAGCACCATGCATCATGGATACAACCATTGTCCACATACAATTGAATCAAAGAACTACCCACAAATATATCCACTCCAAAACCCATAAACTGGATGGTATCATAGATTGCTTTACCCAATCTTACATTATTCACACCACCACAAGCTTTAATTACACTTGGAAAAGTGTACTTGTCAGGTGAAATTCCAGAACCCAACATCTTAAAGTAAAACAGCAAGGCAAACTCAAAGTAACCCATCATAGTAAACCCTCTAATCATCCAGTTCCAAGGCAAAGTATATTGCAAATCAAGCTGATAAAAGATGTTCTTAGCATCCACAATGCTCCCACAGAGAAAATACATACCCAAAATCTTTGTACCAACAAGGCTGTTTTTTACAAGTCCACTGCAAATAGCATGTGCATGAACTTGTCTGCCTTGTTGGATAAGAGAATGATCACTACAAGCTTGCAATATTGAAGCAAACTGGCTTGCCACTGCCCCTTCCAGATTAAGGAAGTATTTGCAGTCTGTATGTACAGACTTGGATCTTTGTGATGTAATGGGTATGAAATGTTTATAGATTGGACATATAACATTCTTGTACATCTCTTTTGTGTTGTAAGAATTGTCTTTGTTTAGAAAGGCCTGGACATATCTTTTTCTCTTTTTGGTCTTCTGTCTATTGGACCATATGGTTACTTGAAAACTATGCGGTTGACAACAAATTCTGAAGAAAGATATAGGACAGAGAGCCCACCTTTATCGGATTACTTTGATGTGTCCTCCCAGCTGCCTGCGCAGACGCTACAGCACCAATAAGTCAACTTAGGATTGTTGCTAGTGCCTATAAAGTGTTAGTAGAAACACATAAAAATTTGCATAATCCTGAGATAATATTCTCTTATCACTATCTGTTACCTATTCACCTAATAACACTTTTCGAGAAGCACCTCCAAAAACCATAAAAAGTGGTTCACAAACCTAAGAAAATGTTTATTATAACCTTACAAACAAACAATGTATGAGGTTCTCGTTATTTCAAAATGCGGATTTCCAAAAACACTTCCAGAAAAAGCCAAAAACAGTTTTTCATATCGTCTATGTAAAATAGAGATTTTTATTTTTAGGTTAGAAAAACACCATGATTTCTGAAGACAATGTTTTGAATTAGTTTGGAAGTTTTAATATCCACCAGATATTCAAGTTACGAGAAATATGCATGATACTTTTGCTGTTCAAGCAACTATCTCAACCAACCTTGCAGAAGAAATTGGTTCAACTCTAAGAAGGGGGCATGCATGCATAACAGATTCCAAGATGGTGCTTCTCAGAGCATCAAACTGTCCATATAAAGTTTACTCACAGAAAAAAAAAATTCATGTTTCATATCGCCAAACTGTCCAAACCCCAACAGGCTAGAAAAAAGTGTGCAGGTATGTTTTTGGAAATCCTGCCTTAGTTTACTCCATATGTCCATGTACAAATACAGAAGCAAGTACATAAAAAGTAAGAAATGTTATTTATTAATTCCTTATTTAAAACATAAATTAAACCCCCAACTTTAAACCTATGTTCAACTTTAAATTAAACCCTAAATTAGAAGCTTATATAAACTCTAATCATAATTTGAAATAAATCAGAAACTGAAAGAAGGGAAGAGGAAATACCTGGGTCAGCTGGGGTGAGTGAGCTGTGATTCTTAGAGGAAGAAGAATATTTGGAAACGAACCCTCACGCGTAAAAAAGCTGTAAGAAACAGGGTTAAAAACAAAACTTGAAAATTGATTGGGGCTGAAGAAAATATTTCAACTTTCACGTGTGATACTGGGGAGGGTTAGGAGAAAATAGAGCAAGAAATTTGATTAAAGAAGTTCAAAAGACAGAAACGAAAATGGCCAACTCAACGAATTGGCTTCAAGGTTGTTCTTAAGTAAATTTCATCTAAAACCCATTCAACAAAATAATCCCGAAAACCCATCAATCAATTGAATAAAATTATAAAATAACCAAATTCTACTGTATCTTTTATTGGTCTGATTTATCAGTCAAATTTCTGCAAAGCCCTAGTTTGTACAAACTCATTCAACAAAAGAAAAACCCAGATTTTTGTAATGCCCAATAAGCACATTCATTCAATAAAATAAACAAAAAAAGTTAACAAATCCATACAAAACTATAAAATAACCAAATTCTACTGTATCTTTTCTTGGTCTGATTTTTCAGAAAAATTTCTGCAAAGCCCTAGTTTGTACAAACTCATTCAACAAAAGAAAAACCCAGATTTTTGTAATGCCCAATAAGCACATTCATTCAATAAAATAAACAAAAAAAGTTAACAAATCCATACCTGATGCTGAGGAGTGAAGTTTGAACTTTTTTTAAAGGAGATAGAGATACAAGAGGAGTCTGAGGTTGGATTGATTTTGGCGTCAGGGAGGAGAGAAATGCGTCTTTGCAGAAAAATGGCGGGATGGGAAAACGATGAAGTGAAAGAGTCGAGGCTTTCAAGCCTTCAAAACGCGGCGTTTCTGCTTAAAATTAAAAGAAGAAACCGATATATTGAGTGCTTCTCTCATGCTACACTGAATTAATCAAAAAAGAATTTCTATAGCATGGTTAGTAAATTCACCTACAATACTTATATTATTCACACATATACGTATTTTTTTTTAAATACCTTTGTTTTTTTGAATATTTTTCAAATATAGGGACAAAGCAGATAGGCTGAAAGCACAAGATAATGACATGTCATACTTGAATAATTTAGCATAAGAACATATTCAAAATATCAAGAATATGATGGAAGCATAAGATAAAAAAGAATCTATCATCTCCCAATAAGATTAAAATCAACCATAATAGAAGCGATAGCAGAAACACAAGTCCATATGAAGAGATCATTTAAGTTGGAGAAATAGTAACTCCAGTTCACTTGAAAAGATCATCTACATAGTACCAACCTTTACAAAAGAAACAGGAACCATTTTAGTACTGTACTAAAAGTAAAAAGAAAATCTCCCTCGGCATCATCTGAGAAGCACAATCAGACTTCAAAGGCAATCTTAAAAACCAATAAGGTCATTATCATCTAATTGTTACAAAATACATCCTTATTTAATATTATGGACCTCTTATATGGACCAAATGATAAATGCCCCTATACTAAATTCACTATTGGACTAATAGGGCTGACAATAGGTCATGTCGTGTCAAGATGCTCAACTGAAACCCAACTCATTTAATAAACATGTTGTGTTGGGTTTGAGTCATGTTAAACATGTTACTAACATGTTTAGCAAATTATTAAATATGTCACATGTTTAAGAAGAGGCTGAATTCGAAATAGAGATGAGAATTAGACTACGGATATCTACTTAGGCTAAGAACTTTCATTTGGGTGAGTTGAAATCCACTACCTTATATGGAATAGAATAGAACATGCCACATATTTATTAGGTAAATAATTTTCTCACTCTCCTTTTATCCACACTAGCCTCTCCGCACGCACTTCCGTGCCTATGAGAGGTTTTTTTATTTATTTAAATTTATTTATTTATTTTAGAATTAAAAAAGATAATGGTTAGTTGTGTTCCATAAAAAGAAGATCCATTATCTGATTTTTCTTTTAATTTTAAATTTTTTTAACATGAAAAAGTGTGAATTTACCATATTATCCTCATTTAATTAATAATTTCAATTATTAATGTTTGCATTAACCAAGGTATTTTCAGGTATTTTGAATGTTTCACCATTCTTTGCCTGTTGCTTTATATATATAGATACACTTTTTTTTGTTTAGAAAAATGGAGTGTAAGTGGATAAAAAGGAAGTGGGAAAATCAATACCCATTTATTATTATTAATAAAAATTATATAGTGAATATGTCCAGTAAGTCATTTCGCGTGTTGTTTCTAAACCCACTAGTTTAATAAACGTATCATGACGAGTTGATCTAAATTTAACCCGCAATTTTAATTGTGTTAATATTCAACCACTAATTTTTCGTGCGGTTTTCGAGTTGTTCAAAGTTAAAAAAAAAAAGCCGGATACGGACAAGAACCGTTAGCGCAAATTACCCTGTTAGGCCTAAGACCTTGTGGTGGTACCCATCGATGATTGGGTAGCGGCGGGACATGAGGAGGAGCAGAACCATTGCTTCGGGACAGAATGATACAGTTACAGTGGCAACTGTGGCATCCTCTACCCCTTGCACCCAAAAAACCCATTGGAAATTTTAGGAAACCACTAATTTCCCTTCTATCTCCCCATACTCTTCTCAGTTGCACCAATTCCAAATCCAGCTTAAGCTCCGAAGTTTCTTTCAAGTGCTTTTGTCACAAAACTGAAAACACCCATGAAGCCTCTTCTCAGGTTCAACTCCGCTCATTTTTCTTGTTGAACTTCTCTTTTTTATATATCTGATATTTTCTCAGAGGATTTTTATGCGTTAATGGGGAATTCATTGTTACAACTGGTCTGTCAACCATATTCTTTTGGGTTCTTTGGCTTTTTTTGTACTTGAACCAAGCATGAAATGAAATGGGCTTTTTTGTGATTCTAAATTGTAGGGATTCTCGGTTTTGGCAGCAGATGCTCCATGGGACCATGGAAGTTTATGGAGCACTATGGCTTTCTATATGTTCAGTTTGCACATTCCTCTGAGTTTTGGAGGGTTGTCTGTGGTTGCTCATGTATTGCATGAACCTATTCTTGATCCACAGATAGAGGTGAGTTTGTTTCTTAATTTGTATGATCGACCTGGCGCAAAAATGCCTTTTTACACCATTCGATTCTCGGAAGAATGGGAAATGTGAGAGGATACTTACACAAAATGCTTTACCGAGAAGGGCAATCTTACTTCCCTTTTCATCATTTAACAATTAACATTGAAATGTAGGTGTCGTTTTTCGGGGCTGAATATTGGATTTCTTTGTCTTCTGTCCTTGTGTATGGATTGGCATATGCCTTATTGAGGCTAATGAACCACCCTATAGTCAAGTAGCCCATCCAGTCCTCTCTTTACATCAAACTTAGGATTCAAAACTCAAAAAAGTGACAGTGGTTACCAACGTACATCGTTCTGTAATGCCGAGATAGGAATCTCATCGGCATCTTCGAAGTACCAATTGAAATTTGAAACAAGCAACAATTAGCATCCCATGGTATAGCATTGTTCCCACACCCATAAGATCTGTAGTTCAGTAGATTACTCTCTTAGTAATGGGATTTCATGGATTCTGTTCTGCACTGATACCTAATTTGAACAAGTTCATATATGGACTGTCTAGCATTTGAACAAACTTTAACCTTACATTAATAAAGTTGCACACTTATAACGGATCTTGGTTTCCTTTTTTGGTTATTGCAGGCAATATCATTGCTTGGAGCTCAAATTTTAGAGCTCATTGCAGCTCTAGTTCTTCTGCAGAGCACTGCTAAGCCACAATATAAGTTTGTGGACTTCTTTAAAGCTAACAAAGTATCAAAAGAGAGGAGCTGGCTGTTGGCATCAGCTGTAGGATTTGGGTTTCTATTTATGTTGGTTTTCCTTACTTCCTTCCTTGCTGATAGTGTTGTTGGGCCCAAGGTTCGTTTGATAAACTTAACTGCTTATGGTTTTCTGCTCTTGTTATAATATTTCATGAACTTTCTCATCCAAAAAAAAGAAAGGCAATAAGAAACTGGGATAAGTACCTTTTCTACAATTGGGTAAGCTAAGTATTTGAACAAAAGGAAAGCCAATATATGCCCTTGCTTTATTTTTCAGAACTGTACGTTATACTTTTCTTTTGCCTAGAGCATACGTCTATAATGTTATACAAATGATAGAAGGTACAATGATTAAGGTATCCAAATATGGTAAATAAATGGTTTTTGAGAATAATACAACCAATCTGATGATGGATGAGATCTCATAGTAATTAATGATGAGTTGTAGGAAGGAGGTTGTATCCTTCATTTCACATGATTCATAGTGCATAGAGAATTTGAGAGATGAAACTGTATAGGGGACTGATTCTCATTGACTTGTTAACTCTAGGCTCACAATGGTTTCACTAGCCAAAACTGAACAAACTGACCACTACATGGTCTGATGACTCGGTTTGCTGTGATGATACAGTAGCTAATATAATTGTTTGGTGCTTGATAAAATGTTTCTGATATTAATTTTAATTTGATTTCACTATTTATGAGTAAGTGGCTGTGATTTGATTTTAACTAGTTTAGAATCATATAGTGCTTGGTAGAAGAGGCTTTTACAATTGGAATTAAGGATTTTCCACCTAAGTTAAAATGATCTCACAACTGCATCAGACAACAAGCAAAATATGTTTTGAAAGGGCCCAAGAATAAATGAATAAGGGGATAAAAGCCTAATCTAACTCACTGGAAATATCCCAAATCAATCTTGCATTGAATTTAGAAAAGATTTCTTGATTTAGTATGTCTCTATTTCGTCTTTCTTGACCTTTTTCAATCTACATGTTTTCCAATGCAATATAACTCTAAGCAGTTGCTTCAACAATGTGTATCATCTGAGTCCTTAATGCAAGTAGAAAAAACTTCCAAAGAAGTTGGCTCATTTTCTCGCTGTTGTAGAGTTCCTTATAAATTGTTTTTTCCTTTTCAAATTCTCAAGTTCTTATTACAGCTCATTTATATTTCTCTAAATAAATATATCATTGATTTAGTAATTTTATGGAAACTCTGTTCCTCTTTCAAGTATTTTATTTTACACCATATCATTGCAGGCTATAAACAACCCTGTACTCAAAGAAATCCTGGTAAGCAGCAACATCTCAAAAGCTGCTTGCGTTCTTGTATATTGCATTGTCACTCCCGTGCTGGAAGAAACTGTTTACAGGGGATTTTTATTAGCGTCAATTTCGTCCACTATGAAATGGCAGTCAGCAGTTTTGATAAGCTCAGCTATTTTTAGTGCAGCTCACTTGTCTGGTGAGAATTCCTTACAGTTGTTCATCATTGGATGTGTGCTTGGATGCTCTTATTGTTGGACTGGAAACTTGAGATCTCCCATTTTAATACATTCCCTGTACAA
>NW_018922795.1:17621-34561 GCF_002207925.1 Prunus avium
TAGTAATGGAAAAAACGAAGTGGAAAAACTATTTCATGACGGTTATATAAATATATTGGACGTCGTATGTTTTAATAACGTCGTATTTTATATATTTAAAGACGTTTTGTATTTATTTAGAGACGGATTTTGTATAAAATAGGTCGTCTATTCTTCTCCACGATAATTTTTTTGTTCATTTTTCAGTATACAGACGTCGGTTGTTTTTTCTTAATGACGTTGTTTGTTAGAACAACGACGGTGATTTCCCGTCGTGGTTTTACTTTGCAAAAGATGTCGGTCGATTTTACGACGGTTTGAAAACCCGATACCTTGAAATCCTATAAATACAACCATTGTTTCTTCAATTATCATTTCCCTCTTCAGAAAAGTAGAGGCAATAGAACGAGGAAATAAAAGAGAGAGAGAGAGAGAGAATGGTGATGAAACTCTTGGAAGAGATATAGGGCTTAGCTTGTATTTTCTTGGTGTATTGCTTTGGAATCAAGGTAGGGGTTTCTTGGGGGCCTTTTGCAAAGATTGATTTAATTAAATTTTGTGAACAATATATTATGCATGCTATTATTATTTGAAATGCATAATTATATCATGTCATGGAATTTGGCTGGAATCCTTGGATTGATAAAACTGCCGAAGTAACGGATGAAGCTAATGAAAACACAAAGACTTAAACAAAGGGCCTACAGAAAGTAATATAAGTAGGAAATGATCATGAGTCTGGAGAGATATTATAGCGAGGAGGGGGTGCACATTATGACCCTCCATCCTTTGCTTTTGAAAAGGGAAGCATTCATTACTTGACTAGGAAGAAACCTCCAGCAAATAGCCCACATAAGATGCATCGGGTCAATCATGAAGCAAAATTCCATTAAAATATCATAATAAAGAAACATCCACCTCCACTAGCACTTGAACCGGTGAGTAATATCCGTAGCACTGAGATTTAGAAACACATAATAAACCATATACTGGAGTTATATCAATCTGCTGTGGTAAGGTCTCATGTCCCTACTGAGCGGTAGTTGCTCATTCCTCACCCTGTTTAATTTTTCAGTTGAGTTAGTGGGCAAGACAAGGACTAAACCGTTCAGGCTGAATTAGATGAGAGTGATTGAGCTTTATTTATTTATTGTAAAGTTGTAAAGATTTTTGGGAGCTATTTTTATAAGAAAAGTTTATTTTATGTTTCGGCTTTCTTTTTATTTTATTTTATTTTACTTTTTATTTTCTCACGCACCGGGCGCGGGATTTCCACCTACCCCCGGGTCCGGGGCGTGACAGCAATGCATATGGAGTTTGAGAAAATACCCAGCATATATGGGATCGTTAGGATCAGAAAACACATCAACTTTCTCTCCACTTAGAATCAGAATGAATTTGGGGGACTTCCATGGGAGGGCAGGGTAATCATGCTCTTAGTATCTTGAAATTTCATTAGGGATGATCACAATGGATCTCAATCAATTTCTTTTCCCCCTTTCAGTAATCTCAATTTTATTTCAATATGTAATAAGTTAGCAAATAATTGACTGAGAGAAGCAGCAACCATGGCTCCTTTCTTTTTATTTTGGTTGATTGGAAAGTCTCCATGTATATTAAAATCTAGAAATTTAGTCATATTCCCTATGCTTGATTTTTTTTGTTTTTCTTAGCAAGGGGAAATAGAAGTTTTAATTTAGCAGCACTAGAAAAAAAAAAAAAAAAAGGAAAAACAAAACACAGAGATCAACATTCCTCCTCCTTGCGTCAATCTTCCTTACTATATGGGTTGGGTTTGTTGTTTCTTGTTATGGAGGAAAATGGCGTGAGAGAGAATGCCTACGTTTTTAGGAAGATGTGAAAATTGAATACCAAAGTTAATAAACATAAACAAAATTACAAAAATTAAGCACAACTCTCTCTCTTCTTGAGAGTTTCTCTCTCCTAGTGAGAGCTTCCATACCCCTGGTGGTATTTCATCGTCCTCACACATCAATCTTTGCTAATACGTTTACACAACCCAAGCTCACATCTCAGTTTTCCTTTAATTCAATTCGCCATTCCTTGTTTTAATCTTAGATCCCACAACCCAATTTCTTCCCCAACCAATCCCTATTGCTTTTTCTTTCCACCCCAACCCCTCCTTACCTTGTACTTTTTCTGGCATATGAAGATTCCATCTTTTTCTTGGTTTATCTCAATGCCCAAAAAGTAGTGCACCAACCCAAGGTCACTCATCTAAAATGTTTTTGTCATATCTTCTTTGAACTCTTGAATTATTTCTTCATTGTTTCCAGTGTAGATAATAAGGTCATCCCCATATAGAGAGACGATCAAGATATCGGTGTTACCTTCAATTTTGGTGTAGAGAGTAGGCTTGCTTTTGCTCCTTCTGAAGCCTGCGTTTATGAAGTACTTGTCTATGCGACTATGGCGTAGGTCTAACTTCTAAAATAACGTACAAATTTTAAGATTTCAGTTGTTGTCGTTTCCGTTGAATATTCTATGTGAAATATTTATTTTATTAATAAAATTTCTTCACATTTTAGTTATAGTTTTTATTAAATTCTATAATTAAAGTGTGAATCACGTCTTAACCCAAGGTTACTTAAATCCGTGTGTTCGGACATGACAGTACTGTAGTGGTACTGTTTTCTACAATAACAAATTTAAAAATTCCATTTACATCCTTTTCGTTTTCAGACTTTTCCTTCGTTACAATTCGGAATTGGGCGTGCCACATGTCTATGAACTCGTATCGACGAGCTCTATGCAATGGTGCCACTCATTTCCCCAAAATCCTTCTGGATCAAAAAGTGACTAAAGTGACACTACAGTCCGAGGGCAAAATTGTAATTTCACAATTATATAAATTGAACAAGACGATTAAATTGGGTCAGAGGTGTTACAGTGTTGGCTTTTAAAAATTCTTGTTGCATATGATAGAAAAAAATAAGAGAGGATCAAATTATATGGAGCCACTAGGAGTCCTTTCTCTTTCCTCAGATTTAGGAGCTCCTAGTGGTCTCCCTATTTTAGGAGGTGGATATGAAGCATGGTTGGAGTTAGGGGTGAGCACGGTACGGTATGGTACGGTATTGAGCCCGTACCGCCACCGATACCGGAAATTTAAATCAGTATGGTACGGTATGGGATTATCATTTGTCAAAATTCGTACCGTGCCAAATCGATATCGGTACGGTATCGGTACCATTTCGGTACAAAAATGACACAACTAAAAAATGAACCAATTCAAAATTCAACATATTCATTCACCAGAATAAGTGATGCCTAAGTTACAAATTCAAATATTCAACATATTCAATATCCAAATCAACCAAATCCAAATCAACCAAATCAATATTTATCCATCAACAGATTCATCAAATCCAAATGGTTTAAACTCATGCCTTATGGCTTACAAACCAAAATAGTTAAAATTATGGAGGAGAGTGAGGGTTTGGCTTTGGCGTTTGAGAGGCAAGTGAGAGACAGCGAGAGAATGAAAATAAATAAATTATATTTTAGAACTATTCGGTACGGTACGGTATTGACCGGTAACAAATACTTGATATCGCTACCATACCATACTCTATTGGTACGGTACGGTACGGTACCAAATATCTCCCCATCCCAAATGAAACGGTATGAAATCGGTATGGTACGGTTCAGTTAGGGTACGGTTTCGGTATTTCGGTTTTAGATGCCCACCCCTAGTCCTTACACTGTGTGTAACCCCACCAGTATTTGTGTTCCGTTGGCAGCTACACCTTCCCTCATTGAAAAATCCATAAAAAGTGCTGCATATTGCACCTCTGCTCAACCTTTGAGTTGCAGCGTAGGTGTTCGACAAAATGCCTAAATGAAGTTTTTGTTTGCAGGAGCTGTTGTGCGTGCGCTTCTTTTTTTTTTTTTTAATAAAAATAGTTGCAGTAATCAGTTGCACTTAGGTGTTGTATATTGCTTCGTGGAGAGCTTATAGAATACATAAACATATATATAATTTAATTCATAATCAAACAAGCATGATCTTATTGAAAACAACAATTAAATCCACGCAACTCTTTTCTAGCAAAAGAAGAAGAAAAAAAACAAGAATCCCATGATGGAACAACGCACCTACATCGGAACAGCCTGCACCAAAAGGAGTAGTTCCCAGCAAAATGAAGGCTTCCGATCACCTGGCATAAGTAAAACAATTTATGTAAAAATATAACTAATTGATTTTATAGTGTATCAATATGCCCTTAACTACATCTCATTAATAGTTATTACTTACTTATCCTGTTAATTCCCAGAGTTCATCTATGACCTGTTGATTGTAATTGCTTTCTTTTTGCCGGTGGACATGACCTCAGCGGAAACTTTCAGAATTCCATTTGCATCGATAGAAAAGCAAACATCTACTTCACCAACTCCCTTTGGAGCTCGGGGAATGCCATCTATGGTAAATCCACCCAAATAATTATTATCTCTGGTGAACTTATTCTCTCCCTCGAAAACTCCACAACGGACGGACGTTTGGTTGTCATAGCGGGTAACGAAAGTTCTGTGCTTCTTGGTGGGAATTTTGGTATTTCTGGGGATCATAACATTCATGAGGTTTTCTTTACGAACTTCCGTCCCAAGTGACATAGGGATCACATCTGAGAGTGTGAAGTGTTGAAGCTTCCCCGTCACGTTCCCACTCAAGACTGCAGCTTGAACAGCGGCTCCATAAGCGACAGCCTCATCGGGATTAATGCTCTTGCACAATTCCTTACCGTTGAAAACCTCCTGCAGTAGCTCTTGCACCTTGGGGATTCTAGAAGACCCACCAACAAGAACAACATCATCGACGTCGCTGATGTCGATTTTGGCATCCTCCAAACACTTTTTCACAGGCTCCATGCACTTATTGAAGATATCCATGTTCAGTTTTTCAAACATGTCGCGGGTGAAAGTTGTATGAAAATCTTCACCCTTAAACCAAGAGTCAATTTCAATAACAGCCTCAAACGAAAATGAAAGTACCTTCTTTGCTTTCTCACACTCAATTTTGGCCTTCCGAAGAGCTTTGACGTTTCCACCAATGCCCACCTTATGTTTTCTCTCGAATTCTTGGATGCAGTAATTCACCATTCTGTTATCCAAGTCTTCACCGCCAAGGTGAGTGTCTCCGGCAGTGGCCTTCACGTCAAAGACATTATGGCCTATGGTAAGTAGTGACACATCCAAAGTACCGCCGCCCCAATCAAATATCATCACATTTCTCTTACGAAACCAACTGGCCTTCTTGTCGATGCCATAAGCGATGGCTGCAGCAGTTGGTTCGTTGATAATACGCAGCACATTTAAGCCGGCTAATTTACCAGCTTGTATTGTTGCCTGGCGCTGAGAGTCGTTGAAGTAAGAGGGGACAGTGATAACTGCATCTTTTACTGGAATCCTTGAGCAAAGGTAGGAGTTGGCAATCTCCCGCATCTTTGCCAAAACCATGGATGAGATGTCTTCAGCAGCAAATTGTTTCTCTTCACCCTTGTGGTTAACCACAATCATGGGCTTGTCAGCCGGACCTTCAATGACCTTGAATGGCCAGCACTTGATATCATTTTGAACAGATGCGTCACTAAATCTCCTACCAATTAACCGCTTCGAATCTGTAAATCATTCCCAGTTTAGATTTCTATGTGAGGAAGGAAACAAATAAACAATTAATTATAATTGATATCATCGTTTTATTCCTTCTTACCGAAGATTGAGTTGGCGGGGAACTTCCCGGCTTCGCTAAATGCTTCATCACCTACCCTTTGCCCCAGTTCACTAAAAAAAGCACATTAAGTTACTTTTTTAAAGTCTAATAAACCAATGCTTAAGCAATAGCTGATGCTTTGCCCCAGTTCACTAAAAAAAGCACATTAAGTTACTTTTTTAAAGTCTAATAAACCAATGCTTAAGCAATAGCTGATGATATAATTCCTTTCTTCGGATCCTTATCATACGTTTGTTGATTTAAAGTCTTTTATTCCTTTCTTCTTATCTTCTTCTCCATTATTTTATTTTTTTCTTCAGCCAAAGGGTAAGGGGAGTTGGCATGAGTAAGTCTATATCATACATTTCTTCCCCATCGTTGTTAAGTCTATGATACGTTCAAATGTTCTCTTGGTTTTGTCTGGCAGTAACGCTAGAAAATCTATGATGGAGAAAATGGGAGATGGGATTCACTTAGACATTAAGGATTAGCCATGGACTTCTCAAGATGGTGTACTCAGTTCAATAAAGGAATGGAATGGATGTCATATTTGGCTGAATACCCCAGCGCTGTTAAGTCTATGATACGTTCAAATGTTTCCTCTTGGTTTTGTCTGGTATATTTTGTTAAAATAGTTTTACAAAAATCAAGCTTTGAATTGAAGGAGTTACCAAATCTACTTCCACAACAGTTTACAAAATTAAAGATTTTGATGCAAACCAAAAATCTGAGAAGAGGGCACGATTTCATGTAAAAAGAGAAACATGGTTTAGAATTGGTATTAAGGTGATGTGCGATAGAGTGTATTAGGGTGGACCATGGGTATTTTTGATATTTAAATAGGGTGTACTTAGTTAATTTTACATTTTGATTAAAATATTAGGGTGTACTTAGATTACAAAATATACTCAATTAATTTCAGGGTTCGTTTAGCAGCACTCATAAAGATATTATTACAAAACAAGCCGTAGTTATATAAAACCATCCATTTTGTCGACAATGAAAGATACCCAGGTTATTTTCATAAAATAAAAAAATAAAAAAGATACCCAGGTTATCTTAACAAAGACGGAGATCACAACAATACAAATTATGATTGGAATCCTCAACATAGACATTGAACATCCACTACCACCATATGCAGAACAGACACATTCTAATGTAAACGTACAAACACCACACTATTATTATTAGAGGTTAAAAATGAACTTGACACCTCTTTTCCTTTGCGGGTTTGGGTATAAGATCAATGAAAAACTGATCATCACTCGAACTCCAACTCCAACTCCAACTGTTGTTAATATAATTGACATCCTAATACAGTGACATATCCAGGATGCTCGGGCCAAGAGATCTCAGTATAAAAGTTTCAAAAAATTTCTTACGCAATAGCTGATGCTTTGCCCCAGTTCACTAAAAAAGCACATTAAGTTACTTTTTTAGATTTCGAAATGATATAATTCCTTTCTTTGGGTCCTTATTATCATATGTTTGTTGCTTTAAAGTCTTTTATTCCTTTCCTCTTATCCTCTTCTCCATTATTTTATTTCCTTCTTCAGCCAAAGGGTAAGGGGAGTTGGCATGAGTAAGAATTTAATGGTATTTTTGACTTATATGTTAACTTTGGTTTTGAAACTTTTAATTGGTTTATATGTTTGACGCAGGGTTGGAATGTGAAGAATGAATTGGGAAATAATTTATAGAATGGCTTGAGAGGATGGGAAACAAACAGGATTGCATTCTCAGGTAGAGTTTACTCCCCGAGTTCTGCAAGGGCGTTCTCGGGTAGAGTCTACTCCCCAAGTTCTGCTAGGATATGCAATTTCGGGTAGAGTTTACTCCCCGAGTTCTGTGTGGGCGTTCTCATGTTCACTTGAGTTCTGTGAGGGTGTTCTCATGTTCACTTGAGTTCTGTGAAAGCGTTCTCAGGTTTACCTAAGTTCTGCGAGAAATGCGTTCTCAGGATTGCATTCTGCGAGGAATGCATTCTCAAGATTACCAGAGTTATGCGAGGAATGTGTTCTCAGGTTGAGTACTCTCCTTGAGTAGTGTGAGGATTTGTGTCTAAGAGTTATCGAGTTGTGCTAGGAGTTGCTTTGCAGCTAAATTGTATTCTACCTGACTGATGCTATAATAGGCGTCATGTGCGGGTTTATTCTGTACGTACAGTGCTAGCAGTGGCGGACCTACAGAGGCGCAAGGAGGTGCAGTTGCACCTCCCCTCGCCGGAAAAAGCCATTGAGGTGCTGGATTTGCCCATTTGCTCTTTAGCATTTTAAAAGGTGTTATCAAGGCGCACTTCATGGCGTGCGTCGATCCTAGAGGTGTCCAACGGGCCATGTCGGGCCACTAAATGGGCCGCATGGGCCCATGCCAAATTTTACTTATGTATTGCATTTTTTTTTTTTTTTGTAATTATGTTTACAACTTCATTTAAATCTTTTTTACAATTATGTATATACTAACAAGAATTATTATTTGTTGACAACAATGGCCTATAACTTTTTTTTTAAGTACATTTAAATAGAAAATGACTAGATTATTGTTTGGATTTTAAAAGTGAAACTTGAAAAAAAAAATCATTATTCTATTTATAAAGAAAATATTAAATTTTAATACATATTATTTGAGAAAAGAAATAGACTTGAATTTAAGATATAAATGTAATAATATTATGTATTATTTTTCTCTAAAACAAATGTATTTAATAAATGGGTTTTAAACGGGCCGGCCTGTTGGGCCCAATAGGTCATGAGCTGGCCCGGCCCGTTGGGCCTAATTACCTTATCCCGGAAGTGCCCAAAGATACGGGCCGTACCTTGTCGGGTTGTGCTCGTGCCGTACTTGAAAGTGCATCAAGGCGCCATTCTTTTGGCAAGTTACACATAGAGGCACCCGCAGTGTTGCAGAGGAGTTACAGAGGCGTGTCGCTTATGATGGCTCTTGTTCGCGAATGAAGAAGACAACCCTGTTTTTATTTTTTACAAACGACATCGTATTTCCTTTATTTAATGAAACACGTGTTTCATTCCGGTTGCTTCAATTACTTGGTTATAATTATTATAATAAATATTTCATTATAGTAATGAAATACCAAAGGCTTACGCCTCGATGCTCCCAATTTGAAGAAGCCTTGCACGATGCTCTCAAATCACAATTTGAATATCATCTAATTGTTAGAGTTTTTGTTTAATTAGGACTTGATTGATACCAACTTGTTTGTTGATTTAATCATTTTACTGTGACAGTACGTTTTTATTTTTATTTTTTGTATTCATTTTACCGTGCTAATCAACCTTAAAATTAACTTAGGCTCTGGTTCATTTCATAATATGTTTTTTTATTCAGCCTTTGGGTAGTACCAAAATAGTTATTGCCCTTCTCTTGAAACATTCTTGGATCCGCCCTTGAGTGCTAGAGTATCAAGGTGAGTGGTTTCAAAGAAAAAGGGTTGATATTATTTAGGCCCCGTTTAGTAAGCTGGACTGGACTGGATATTTTCAATTAAAATGGACATGAGTCCTATCCATTGTTTGGTGGACTTAAAGTGTGTCTAGGACTGGATATGGACTTTGGATCCAAGTCCCAAATAATTGGGGCTTAGAAACCCAACACCAGACGTGGGTTTCGCCAACCCCAGACGTGGGTTTCGAAGCCAGAGAGCACGCCTCCAGCCATCTCTCTTCTTCTCTCGCTTCTCTGTCTTCTCTGTCTTCTCTGTTCTCTCTCTTCTTCTTCTTTCTCTCTTCCCCTCTTCTCTTCTCTTCTTCTCTTTTTCTTCCCCTCTTCTCTTCTTTTCTCCTCTTCTCTCTTCTCTCAGATCCTCTCTCTCTTCTCCTTTGCCAAATCTTCTTCGTTGCCATATATAGACCTCAAATCTTGAATGAAAGGCATATGGTGGAAGAAAAAATTGGTGAAGGGCATTCATAACTTCTTCCTCTTTATTTATATATATAATTTTGCAATTTTTTGTTCTTTGAGATATGAGGGAGGTGGCTGAAAATTCAAGATCTGATGAAGAGTAGGTAAAAACTGGTATTTGGGGAGGAAGTGAAAGCTTGAGTGCTGGCGTCTACTTCAGGGAACCTGTTGCTGCCATCAAACTCCACCTCATGCCTTTCGTCTTCTAGCTTCCACCCATTATTTTATATTTGTATTTTTTTGTTGGATTGAAAATCTATTTTGTAGTAATTAATTTGAAAATGAGAATATAAAAATAAATAAATAAATAAATGGCATACTAATCTCAACTTTGGTGTTGTACTGCACCAAACAACTTCTTAAAATCCAGTCATATTCTAACCAGTCCAGTGTAATGTAGAAGGGTTAATCCAGTCCACTCCAGTCCCGTCTAGCTTACCAAACAGGGCCTTAAGGTATAAGGGTTGACATTATTTAAGGTATAGTGGTATGGCGGAACAGGTTGGTTGGTAAATTTTCATTGTATTACATTGTTGAGATAAGTTGGTGATTTTTCCTTTCAAATTGAATTTATGTATGTTTATATACTGGAGCTTAGTTGGTGATTTAAAGAAACGTGTGGCTTGATCCCTTAAAAAGGGGTATGTAGGTAGCTTAGGGTTTGACCTAGGTGCAGCTACGAAATAAACTATATTTAAAAGTTTTGACCGATTCTGAGTACGTGAATGGATTTTGATATGGTTATTGGATATTATTTCTGTTGGGTTCGGATTTGAATATGTTGGTGCGCCTAAAGCCTGAATGAAACTTGGGCGAGATTAAATGCTTGTTTATTTCTCAGTTATCACTTAAATGGATTTTAATAAATTGTGTATGTGGTTCTAACGGGTCTGAGTAGAGTCCTCAATTTTTTAAGGCCTAGGGAAAATTTTCTCAAGTGTGCCCCTTTATACAAATTAAACATTAAAAAAAAAATTATCAACTAATTAATTTTATTAAAATTATAAGAATATACAAAAGATAAGGAAGAACACTTTGGGGTCTCATTAAAACCTTGTTTGGGGAATTTGAGATTAGTTTCTCTTATATGGGACCCTTTTCTAAAAAGTAAATCTCTCATTTTTGCATCAAGATTATCCCAAACTCGTAGATCATAAATGTTCAAATCAAATCTTGTTTCGGGACATTCATTTTCATGGCAAGGTTCATCAATATTTTCATTTTCATCATGGAAAAGTTGATCAATATTTTCATTTTCATCTAGATCACCAACTTCTTCATTCACATCATTCTCATTTTCTGCTAATTCTTCCAATTGAATTGGTTGTTCATATTCATTTGGTAAATCTTCATCTAAATTTTCAAGTGAAGCATTGGTTTGTTTATACCAAACTATTTATTCAAAGATCCAATTAAACTTTGAGCAATTTCTTCTTCTTTTTTCTTCCTTTGTCTCTTGAAATTTCCGGAAAGTTGTTTCTTAGGAAACATTTTTTAATTTTTATAATAAACACAACACAAACAAAAACAATAAAACTAATTAACAAAGAACAATAAAACCTGAATTTTGAGCATATTTTCTTCAACTTGAAACTTCCAATTATAAAGAACAAGAATCCCAACCAAGTTTTCAGTTGAATTAAATAATAAAGAAAAAAAAGTTAATAAAGATATGTATTACAATTTACAAAATTTATACATCTAGATTCTATATCTACCTATAAATAGATAAAAATTACCTTCAAAGAAAGACACTGGTCGAGCTTGTGGATGATTTGTTTTCCAACTTTGTGTTGGGAAAGACGAGAATCACAAAAAATAAAATTAATTAATTAAAAAAATAAAATAAAATTTGCTTGCGTTATGAACTTCTGCGAAGGTCGATACGTTAGCAAGGGTTTTTTCTTCTTCTTTTTACGGCTAAGAAGGTCTGTTCACTACTACAAAAAGGGAAAAAGACAACCATAAAACAACGACGGTAAAACAAAATACAGTAGTTGTGTTTAGAAAGACAACGGTAACAGAAAACCGTCGTGGATAAGTAACTTAAACACCTAAAAAATCGAGATCCGCTTGGGTATTCCTAAAACACGATGCACCCAACTAAAAAAGCATCGTCTTATTAAACAGGTTTTCTTCATACTTAAACTCTGACCCCAAAAACAACGACAGCAGGAATGAAGCCACCGACGTAGAAGTAAAGATGACAGTTTATCAAAACAGCCGCAGTGTTAACTCCTAAATAAACACGACCAACTGTTCTTAATCAATGTCGTATAATTTTATTGGAATCCACATTGGTATATTGTTGGGTTCATTTTTTCACATGATTTATCATGTTATTCACCCAATATTTTGAGTTAGTTCTTGACATTTTATAGCTTTTTACTTCATTTTTGTGTTTTCATAGGTTTTAGCTTGGTTAGAATGAAAATGAGCTAAAAGTGCATTATTGGTTATAAATTCTATTTTTGTTCATTTTCGTAGGTCAACTTCTTGGCCTTGGATCAACATGCTCCAGTGTTCGGATGAGGTGAAGATCTTCATGAAACTTGTTCCAATGGATGTTTACTACAACATATTCGAATTTGAGCTCAATTGGACAAGTATAGCTCATCCAACCGATCCTACATGTTACCACAGCTCTGGAAATCTGTTTTGGGCCAGTTTTACCTCTACTTGGTGTCATCTTATTTCTACTTGTTACCATGCCATTTGGTAACAATAAATTACTTGATTGAGTGCAATTTTCTGAGAGCATCTTTGTGAAAACAAAACTTCATCATGAGGAGGAGACAAGGAGACAAGGAGACAAAGACTTTAGTAAAAGTTGGAAAAGAGAGATGAGGAATGATGAAGGCATCTTCATTCATTCAACGGAGGAATTGAATTGGGCAGACCATTTGGGAGCTGGAGATCAATTTTATTCATTCCATTTTGCAAAGAGCTAGAGAGAGCTAGAAGGAGGAGAGCAAGGAGCAACCAAGGAGGGGGGAGAATGGCATAACAATTGGAGAGAACCTTGGGGAGCCTTGAGGCAAGGATCCAAGGGGTTGAAGATGCAATTCTCTTTCCCCTCTTTGTTCTTAGTTTCTTTCATTTGATTTGTTTCTTGTAATTTCTTAGTTTCAATGTAGCTTCTTATTTTTCTAGGGCTTTGGTTGAAGCCCTAAACATGATTACACTTTTGTTTTGATGCTTTGAGTTTATGAATTTTTAGATGTTGTTGATGGATCCCATTCACTAATTGAATCTTATGATATGTGTTTGCTTCCTTTGATTCACCTTAGGTTGTATGCATGTAGCTAAAGTTGAGAAGTTGTGTAAGATACCCAAGAACATAATTTCTAATTAGCAACAAATGATTGAACTTGTTTAAGTGAGCATCATGTGTGAATTGGTTTCTTGACAACAATTGATGAATTCCTCTTCACTAAAATAATCTATCCTTGATGTATGTTTTTCTTTGATTGATCACCTTTGAAAGCATGCTTCTTGAGGTTGTTGGGATTATGTGTATCCTCATGTTTTCCTAAGCAACAAATGGATGAAGAAAGAATCATCCATGTGAATTGGTTTCTTGAATGCCTAATGTAAACATCATACTATTAGGGTTCTTGTGATGTTCATATTTTCTTTGAACTTAATGGGTTTTTCTGGTAATTGAATCGAAGTACTAAGCACACCTAGATTTGGTTATAGGGAAGGCACAAGTATTGTAGCACTAACCCTGCATTTTATGTATATTAGAGAGAATCAATGCGTCTTGAGCCACTAATCCCGGTCTTGATTGCGAACATCTTCATCAATATGTTTAGAGTTCATTACTTGAGTATCCTTGAACATTGGTAGAATTGTTTAGGGTGGATTCCGAAACCCTAGTGTTTGTTACATTTTACTTTCACATTTTGATTTTCATTCTTGTCATTCTTGTTAATAGGGTGATAGAAATTGTTGTTTGTGTTTTTCTTTGGTTTCTTGTGTTGTTTCATTTCTTTTACATTTCTTTACTCATTTTTTAGTTTCCAATTTGTATTGTACATTTGTGTTGTGTTAAATAAGTGTTCTTTACGTATTCAAATTAGAACTTGTTGGAAGCCGACAGTTCTTCGTGGGATTGACCCCGTACTTACATAATCTATACCTCAATAGATTCGTGCACTTGCGGGTATTTTTAATTGGTTGTTTGCACATTAATTTGTGTCAGTTAACACTACAACATATATTACAAACCAACTCCGTATTGAAGCCATGTACAACGACGGTAAAGATAAATTTATCGACGTAATATGTGATAGTGTACTACGACGGTATCTATAACACTACTGTCATATAGAGTAGTGGAGAACCACGACACCAGAAGAGTAGATAACGACGTCTAAATTTAATAATATCCACGTCGTATTTTTACTATATCAAGACGTATTAAGTTAGTACACGACTACGGTCCGTATAAGTTAGTAATAACCACGTCGGTTTGTTCAATGAGAGTCGTATAATATTATTTTACCACGTCGTTAAGTGAAAGTACTGTCATATTTATTTATTTTATACGACTGCCCTTATTTGTAAAGCACTGTCTTAATTTTTATTGCTTTTTAAGATTTTTTTTCTTGGATTTTTATTATTTTACCACAATTTTTTGAAAGTTAACGATGTGTGTCTTTTGGTGTTTTTGAGATACACAACAACACATACATCATTAACATCTAAATTATTTCCTCCAGAGAGGTGAGAGAAAGCCAAGGAGTGAGGACGGCAGGCAAGGGTCTGAACTGAAAATTTGGCCGCCAAGGGCCAAAAGAATGCGACTTTATTTCAAGTTAGAACTCTAAGTGAAAACTGAAAGTTAAAGAACGCGTGAAGAGACCCAATTTATACAAATAATCTTTACTAACCACAACGGTCCTTCTACAAATAATCTTCACTAATCAAATAGGCAGCAGACAGAACAGCATGCCCCCAAAGATGATGAGGAACAGACATATCCAATATGAGTGAGCGGACAACTTCAAGCAATTGTCGATTCTTTCTTTCAGACACACCATTTTGTTAAGGGGTAAAATGGGTTGTCGTTTGGTGAATAATACCTTGAGCACGGAAGAAATACGCCAAAGTATTATTCACATATTCTCCTCCGTTATCAGTCCAAAATACTTTGACCCGGGTATGAAACTAAGTAGACACCATAATACAAAACTTTGGAAGGATGGAAGCAACATCATGTTTATTTTTCAGCAAGAAAACCCAAGTGAGTCAAGTACAATCATCAATAAATGTAACGAACCAATGAAATCCATTCGAAGTAACGCGAGCCAGACCCCATACATCAAAATGCACTAAATCCAAAGGCTTTGCAGCTTTACTGTCACTCAAAGGAAACACAGTGCGATGGCTCTTGGCCAAAATACATGTCTCACACTTAAAACTAGACTCATCACAAGAGTGGAATAAAGGTGGAAATAGACGCTTAAGGTAGACAAACGACGGGTGTCCCAAGCGACGATGCCATAACCAAATTTGTTGCTTGTCTTTGACACTGCAACTTTGAACAGTATTAACGACACGATCACGAACTGGTGCAGAAGGCAATGTCAAATTATATAACAACCCTATCTGTTTACCATGCTTAATAGTCTCGTGAGTCTTGAGATCCTAAAAAGAGCAATGTGTATGATAGAAAGTAGCAGAAGCATTAAGTGTATTAAGTAATCGACCAACTACATAACAAGTTACAATGGATATTAGGAACTAGTAACGCACGAGACAATGACAGAGTACGAGTGAGAGAGATTGTGCCATCGCCAGCAATTGGAGAGGACAAGCCATTATCTCTAGTTATGTATGAGTCACGGGTGTTACTAGACAACTCATCAAAAAATTTAGCATCATAAGAGCATCTTCAAGGGAGATGTCAAATACCAAACATCAAATTTAAATTTGATGGCTAATGTGGCAATTTGACATTTACATAGTTTTACACTCTACTTGATATGTCAAATAAATAATTATTGTAACAGTCAAATCATTCAAGATAAAGAAGAAAAAAATAAAAAAGGAAAATAATAAATGAAAGTAACAGCCAGCTGTCTTTAAAAAATAAAAAAAATATTCATTTGACATCTTGCTTTTGGGATGTCAAAAGTAACAACTGAACCTCCAGCCTTCATTCCACATCAACTTTGATAATTCAGCTGGAGTGATGTGAGATGTTATTTCTAGCCGTCAAATGTCTATGTGGCACTTTTGACATATCTGTTGTTGATGCTCAAAGTCATATGATCAGAAGCACCAATGTCAATTATCTAAGTATTGGAGCCAATACCTGAAATAAAGTCAGAAACACACAAATTTGCTGAAGCCGCAGCAACAACACCAACAATGGAGTTATCACCCTTGATTGCATCATAAATTCAACAGATCATGACAGAGTATACAACGGAAAGCAACAGAGGCACAAATAAGGCAAATGCATGAAGACAGACACAAACACAGTAGAGGCATGAACACGACAACACAACACACAAACCCAGGAGGGCACACACGGCACAGGTAGAAAAAAAAATGGGGCTAGAACACGGGTGGGCACAGCACACAGGTCATCAGAAAGTCAGCTCTGATGCCAAATCAAACAATATGGTTAGAATATTTTCATGTTATATTTCATTCTCCAAAAGAAGGTATTTATAATACTAGGATGTAACCGTAGTATGGTCAAACTAGGAAACAAGATAAAATCATAATTACACAATATCTGTACAAAAGGAAAGAAATAGAGTCCTAATAGACTAGGAAATAAATCTCCTAATTAAGCTAGGATCCCGCTAACACAAGGAACCTGGTTTTTGAAAATGGGTATTTCCTCATAGACCAAGGTTACTGATGCAAACTTTCCAAAAAAAAAAAAAGTTAGTGATGCAAAGAGGAGAGATGTGAGAGAGAGAGAGAGAGAGAGAGAGAGAGGAGATAGAAAAACCTAGGGTGTGAGTTGCAGCAAGGTCTAAAATATCGATGGTATCGGAAATATCGGAAGTCCAAAAACACGGAAATATCGAAGGAAATATCGGGATATTATCGGTATTGGTAAAAATTGACTAAAAACCAAGGAAATTGTAAGAAAAACTTGGAAATTTTTATTGAAACTTTGCAGGATGTTTATTTAGTCAATTATCTATTAGTTTATCACAAAAAATTGGAAGGAAATGCATTGCATGATGGATTTAACTGATTTAAGTTGATTATATAGCGAGCTGGCAAACACTGTAAGTGTAGAAAATATGTAGTAATTAATGAAAGAAGATTAAACACA
>NW_018922795.1:44376-60278 GCF_002207925.1 Prunus avium
ATATATATATATATATATATATATATATATATATATATATATATAAGCTTAGAGCCTCTAAAATAGCTTTCTTATATTTTTAGCTAAATTTTAGCTAAGAAATAGAGAGCATCATTGCGGATGCTCTAAGAGTGATCCCTCAAATTATTTGAGGGAGGACACTCTTGTAATCCGAACAGTCTATCTTTTAGCTATTCTTCCAAAGATCATTTCTGTAAAAAAATCGTTTCAATCCAAAACCATTTGACCACTCAATTAATAGTTGTCATTAATTTTTTTAAGCATCATGTTTGTCTATTTTGTTAGTCACAATTAGATGTCTTAATGATGTTCAATTTGTCTAATTTTTTGTAAGAATGATCTATGAATTAAGGTGAAAAAAAATATATACGATTCGGATCGTACGATGTGCCGATGGATATTGATCGTACTATGATGTTCACCCATTTCTCTTACTCTTATAATCAGGTTGGATATGAGGTTTGTGATTTTATTTATTCTCTTACTCTTTATATAATATATTATAAAGTTTTAATTGGATTGACTCACTTAATTAAGATTGGTTAATCTTTCTCTTATATTTTATTGTTTTCTCTTTACTTATGGTTTCATTGGGTTTGTGAAAATTTTGATTTATTCTCTGTTAAGTTTATTTTGTCTTTCAATTTATACCTAGAATATGTAATATGTATGATGTTTTGGTACTTTTGATTAGTTTTAAATTTGGAATGTATGATGAGTTCGAATTCCCAACTCTGCTACAGTTATATGGCAACACACTAACAAAGACTAATCATTGTTTGTTATAAAACTAAAAAGATTGTAGAGAGAATTGAGATATAGAGAAAGCATAGAAGTCTGATGTTTTCATTGAGTCATTTTCCATGTCTTCTTCGTTGGTATATATTTACAAGTAGAAAATAATGCCTCCTTATAGGCAAGGCAAATGGCTCCCATGAGTCACAAGGAAGACATCATGATTCTCCTATCCAACATCATTATTTCATCTTTTGACTAATACATCCTCTTTTACTCATGTTGATTTCATCTCTCACTTTACAACATGGTTGATATTTAAACAATACTTTAAACGCGTACCTCACCTAATGTTTTCATGGAACTTTTTTTGGCACAATAGCGTAAATATGTAAGAAAATTCTGTAAAGTGTGGGTTGTTTTTTCTCTGTAGTCTTGGCTGTATCTTTGAGTGCGCCCAACTTCTTTGGTGACTCATTTTGAATAATCAAACACGATTTTCACCATATACATCGAAATATATAACAAAAGCAGCTGGAAGTCTTGGTCGAGATAGAAAGCCAAAAAGGTGAGGACGAAGGGGATCGCCATAGGCAAAACTCACTCCACCATAAAAACTAACGCTTGACATATCGTGATTGATCGAAAATAACAAAATAATAATATCTCCGTTTATGCAAGTGTGATTGACCGAAAATAACAAAATAATAATATCTCCGTTTTATGCAAGTATTTCTCCTCTTATATTTAAAAAAAAACAAAAAAGCAAAAGTCTCAACAACTAGTGCATATAAATATAATCTATATATATAAAGCAAAAGGCAGAGAATTGTGAAACATTCAAAATACCAAAAAATGCCCTTCGTTCATACAAACATTAATAATTGAAATTATTAATTAAATGAGGATAATATGATAAATTCACACTTTTTTATATTTATAAAAATTAAAATTAAAAAAAAAATCAGATAATATATCCTATTTTTATGAAACACAACTCTCCATTATCATTTATCTGTGTCTTGCGAGGAAGAATTTTTATTTTATCTTTTAGTCAAGTAAAGAACTTCATTGAAAGACTCCCTTCAGAGCGAAAAAGATTCTTGTTTTTAATAATCACAAAATATGAGGACGGTTCCATTTAAAACCGTCATGCTTTAAAAGGAGCTAGCAATAATTACGATTGTTCCTTCTAAAAACTATCGTGCTTTAAAACACGCTGGATAAATTATTTTTAATGAAAAAGGATAAAATTATCGTACTTAGACGAGAATGGGGACTTGCCGGCCGAGTGCCGAGCCACTAACAAAAACAAAGTTCTTTTGATTTGAGCAACACCAAAATTAGACGAGAATGGGGACTTGCCGGCCGAGTGCCGAGCCACTGAAGAGACGAACCACAATCTCCGTTTCGCAGCTACCAGATCTGTAGCCTTATCAGGTATGGGTTAATTTCCGATCGTTCAACCCCACACCGCCCCCCCCAATTCTATGCCCTTGCTGATTCCAGTTTCTCTATTTCCTTTTTGAAATTCTTCAGCTTTCACCATCTGAATCTCTTTCAGTACTGCTCGTGCCTTCGTCTCCAAGGTTGGAACAGAGGCTTTCATCTTCAATAAACTTTAGGTAAAGCCCATTTACTGCTGTTAGCTTAGGTCTTTTTCTTTCTTCCTCTACAATTTTTTTGTTGGTAATTGATAACTTTGGAAGATTTTGAATTCTATTAAGAGGAAAAGCTGCAAACTTTCACAGAGCATTTTCTGGTTTCGTTAACCTTCAGGACGGCTTTAAGGGTTAGTTGCACATAATGCCGTCTTTTATAAAACAGATATATATATAATTTTACAAAAAGATTTAACTTTTTGGTATTGAATAAAATTTAACAAATGGTCTGTAGGTTGTTTTCTAATTTATGGCAATTTTTTGCACTTCATCTTGAATCTTCTATTAATGACTCAAAGATAGTAGAACTTGGCAAATTTATATTCCAAATTAGAAGCATATAGAGATTTAATGGTCTTGGGTTTTGTACTGTCGATGTCATATATTTACGTAGTGTTTTCATGTCCTTTATCTTAGTAGGTGTAAGGTGCTATTACAAAAACAAAAGGACAACAAGTATCATGGAACCTAAGCGCAAGTTATTGGCAACTACAAGTTCTCAGGCTCAAGGAGCTTGTCCTGACCATATGAAAGATAGATTTAGTGATCTGCCCAACGAAGTTGCTCATCAGATTCTTTCATCAGTTTCTATATTGGATCTCACTCGTTTCGGCACTTTATCCAAAAAGTGCAGAGAACTTTATCTGTCAACGCCCTCATTGAATTTTGATGAATTTAACAACTGGAATAAATCCTCTTATGCTAAGCAATTCAAGTTGTTGAGTTCTTTGGATAGGTTCTTGGTTCGTCGTAGGGAGAATAAGATACAATGCTTTCGTATTTGTTGGAGTCTCAGTTACGGACAAGCTTCAAGTCTCTATAATGAGCTTTACGGAGTAGTCACGTGGATCCATATGGCAGTAAGGTGTAATGTTGAAGTGCTTGATCTTGAGTTGAGGATACCTGATACGACGATGCTAGAGTTGCCATCTTGCATCTTTCGTTGTGGATCTTTGAGGTCTCTATCAGTGCAGTGCACTGCAATGAAATTCTTACAGCGCCCTCCTTGGTTAGTTCCACTAATCTCCAGTACTTAAAGTTGACAAATGTTACAATAGATGAGGGGTTTTGCAAATGGATCTCGTGTTCTTGCAAATGCATTAAGGAATTGCATCTTGAACATGTTGAAGTAGAAAATATCACCCTGGAAAGCTCGTCGTTGGAATCTTTTAGTTTTGTGTTTCCCTCTTATTGTGGCCTCTGTCATCTTAATATCTCTTGTGAGAAACTTGAAGACATGCATATAGAGTGGAAATTTGCTTCAACTAGCAGCAGATCCTTCAAAGTTTTTGCTCCAAATCTTAAATATTTGAATTGGATTGGGAATTTGTTGAATAACCAAAATCTGGGGAAACTAATGCGTTTAGAGAAGGCTGAGATTTTTCTGAAGCATGGGGTAGATAACAATGACTTCAGCAATGTACTTGCGGTTCTCTGCAGTGTATGCAGGGCTAAAGTCCTTATTCTAAGTGGAGAGATGACCAAGGTAAAAATTCAGACAGAAACTCTCTTGTAGCAAAAACATGATGCCCTGCAATATGAACTTGTGCTAGATTATGTATTTTCTGGAATCTTTTGAAGGATATTGTAGGGAACATATCTTTGCTATGATTCTACAGCGTGGCAATAGTAGGGATGGCTAATTTATGTTTTGTAAACTTAAAAGATGTTTCAAAACCGAGTGATGGTATTACATGGATGATATTTCATATTGGTGCTGCAAGTTTTATTTGAAATCAATGCATGAACTTATCAATCTGCAAAAAATACAAAATTGGAAATTAAAAAGGGTCATTTGATACTTTTTTTTTTTTTTTTTTTTTTTTAATGTCTCAAGGAGTGAAAGGATTGAGGGAGTTGACAGGTGGGAGGCAGAGAGGAGGGAGAATAGATAGAACTAAATTGATTTTTTTTTAACTATTTAAGATTGTTTTATTTTTTTGATTTCCCACTTTGCTCCCATCTCTTCTTTGGTTAAAAAACAGAAGGTGAACATAACCGAAAGTATAAAATAATAATAACTTTTTGACCAATGATTATTATGTAGATTATTGAAATTGATTGCAATTAGCTCATTTGTGTGAATCTCTTTTCATTATAGTGTTCTGAGTGCTCACACTTGTTTCATTTAAGAGTTTGCCTCTCATCTATATAATATTGCAGGCTCTGTTGAGGGAAGGTCCTGTGTCTACACCGTTTGATGATATTTCTTACCTGGGTATGCATATTGAGAGCTTGGATGATGACATAGTCCCGGCAATGGTCTCTCTTCTGAGAAGAATGCCCAATTTGAAAACTTTGTGCATAAAGTCTGACACTTCCTTACTCATCCATAAACCTGAAGTAAGAGTTCAAGTCTGTCCTCTCTCTCTCTCTCTCTCTCTCTCTCTCTCTCTCTCTCTCTCTCACACACACACACACACACACACACGCAAGTCCACAACACTCAAATGAGTGAGTGTATTGATCTGGGTCAAAAAAAACTAAAAATAGTTGTGCTCTGCGAAATGTTATTTTTAGAACTTAAATGTTTGTATCCTGAGTGATGTATAGGGATAATCATCATAAGTAGGTAGTGCAGTTCTGAGAGTAACATTTGGTCGCTAGTTTTTTAAATTGATTTGCTTGTTTCCTTTCCAGGTGTGTGGATTTAATAAGGAATTCTGGAAATCTCAAAACTTGGCTTTTATTGATCAGCTTAAGGAGGCAACAATAGAGCTTTCTAATGGGAACAATGAACTGGAGCTAGCAAGATATATGCTTGAAGATGCAAAGAACTTGAAGGAAATGGTCATACTTTATTTACCCCAGCAATCAACTCTTATTCGGGCGGTAAATGAAAGTAAGATGAATTCTGTTGCCAGAGTTATCTTTCAGGAAAAACAAAGGAAATGAAAAGGGGGAAAAAGGATGGTTGAAGATTTTTGAAGAATTTATTTGGGTTATAACTTCAAAACCTTATTCTGGATGTCAATGGATGCAATTTGGTTTTGTTTATCTGTTACGATAGAACCCTAATCTTGTAATGTAGTTTTTAATGCTGTTAGACAAATGTGTTGTCAATAGCCTAGAGATATGTTATTGTGTTTTGTGTATTATGTGAGTTTGCTAAGCGTAACACAAAACTGACAAAGGGCTCTAGGCTATATTACACTCGAGACAAAATTTTCCCAACGGGTCAGGAGGAGGTCGAATCTATCCACCAATGAACCAAGTTTAGGAGAGATTGTTGTATGGTAATGAAACACCGTAACATGATATCAAAACTAGAGATTATTGGATGGTGATGGAAAATATGCAACAGGTATGCAACAGGTAAGGAAGAACTCTTGAACCTGAAGTGTAAGTCTTTTGTAAGACAGGCTTTGTGGATTGATGACATTAGAAGGTTGAAGAGAAAAAAATTTTAGGTGTTTGTGTTTGTTTTTATTTTTTCACCATTGCAATACAGTTTATTTCTGGTGTCGCAGTTGGATTGTTTATTCCCATTCAGCTCGAATTGTTTATTCTACAAGCAAACCAAGCTCGAATGAGCCAAACAAAAGAAATCAGTGAGGCACCACATGGTAAGGATCATTGAGTTCTGCAATGCGGTGCAGCGTAGACGGCCGTAGGAATATTGGGGCTGCTGAAGTAGATCACAAAAAAAAATAATGATTTCACCCTAAAACAATATAACCTGCTACAAGTAAACAAAGTAAAGATACATCAAATTTATTTGATTTTATAATATATCGTGTTTCAGCGGTAGCATTGCATATGGATTATCATTTCTTACCTCATCTCTTAGTTCTCTGAATTCCCTCAGACTACTTCGGTTTGTCACGGTTGATTATGATCTCTCTGTTTTGGCCAGTGGACTTATCGACAGCAGAGACACTCAAGATGCCATCGGGATCAATTTCGAAGAAAACATCGAATTTATGAACATGTTTGGGAGCTGGACCTGGAGGAATGTCACGGATGCTGCATTCACTCAAAAAGTTGAGATTTGCTGGTATGCTACTGTCAATCTCATATATGCGAAAGCTGATGTAAACTTGGTCATCCTTAACAGTGCACAATTCTAGCTTCTTATTCATGGGAATTAGAGAGTTTCTTGGAATTATGAAATTCTTATCTGCAACCTCCACACGAAGTGCCAGAGGAGTGACGTCCTTGAGAGTGTAGTGCTGAAAAAACTCCCCCTTTCCATTCCCAGTCAAGGCTGCGGCTTGAACCGCAGCACCATATGCCACTGCCTCATCCGGATTAACGCCCTTGCACAGCTCCTTCCCGTTGAAAAACTCCTGCAATAGTTGTTGCACCATGGGAATTCTAGTAGAGCCACCAGCAAGAACAACATCGTCGACACGGCTTACGTCCATGTTAGCATCCCTTAAGCACTTCTTCACAGGCACCATACACTTAGTAAATAATTCCCTGTTTAGTTGTTCGAATATTGCACGAGTAAAAGTTATGGTGAAATCAGTATTCTCACACAAACAGTCAATTTCAACGTCAATATCAGACTCAAATGAGAGTCTCTTCTTTGCCTTCTCACATTCATTTTTTAACCTCCTAAGAGCTCTCTTGTTTCCACTAACGTCTAATTTATGCTCCCTCTTGAATTCCTCAACACAGTAGTTCACCAATCTGTTATCGAAGTCTTGGCCGCCAAGGTGAGTGTCTCCAGCCGTTGCTTTGACTTCAAAGTCACCAGAAGTGCTCATGGTAAGCAATGACACATCTAAGGTGCCACCACCCAAATCAAATATCATCACGTTTCGCGGGCTACTCCAACCGGCCTTCTTGTTAAGGCCATAATCAATGGCAGCAGCACTTGGTTCGTTCATAATACCCAACACGTTTAGGCCAGCAGAGATGCCCGCATCTTTTGTAGCTCTGCGCTGCGAGTCATTGAAGTAAGCAGGGACCGTGATAACTGCATTTTTCACAGTTGAACCCAAGTAGGTCTCGGCAATCTTCCTCATCTTTACCAGAACCATGGATGAGATATCTTCAGCAGAATATTGTTTCTCTTGGCCATTGTGGGTGACCACAATCAGGGGCTTGTCACCTGGACCTTCAATGACCTTGAATGGCCAGAGCTTCACATCACTTTGAACAGAGGCGTCACTGAATCTCCTACCGATTAACCTCTTTGTATCTGCAAATGGATGCCAAGTTCTATCAGATAGCACGAGTTTAAGTCGGTACTTAATTTAATAAGACAATTTTTGCTGGCTTCTGGATAGTGTTGATTCACAATCTAGCTGCTAGATAGTTTAGAAAAAGTGACAATTTCATAAATACACTCATGATTGTAGTTCTAAGTGAATATAATTAAAAAGGAGACCGTAAACATGCAGTTTAATCCTGCATATGAATATGATACGTACCAAAGATGGAGTTGGGTGTGTTTCTGACCACTTGGTTAAATGCTGCATCACCTACCAAATTAGTCTCATCAGTATCAGTGAAGGCAACATAAGATGCAGTCTTCCTGTTCCCGTGATCGTTCAGTATAACCTCTACATGATCCTTGTGCCACACAGCTACGCGGGAATACGTTGTCCCCAGATCGATCCCGATAGCGTGGTCTCGCTGTTCATCCAGATGAATTTCCTCTTTCAATAATAAGTCATCCAATTCAGCCCAACTACTTACTGGAGAGACCTTCATCCTTGCACGAATGGGATTGTACTCCTCTGGTAATCCTGCCAGGATGTGTACATTAAGTAGGTCGAGATCATCTTTGGGCGAAGTGTTGCTCGAGATTTAGCCAGACCTTTCGTGAAGAGTCAGCTCCGTCCATGACTATTTGTTGGAGACTTGCTGATAGAGTGCCTTTCATCCAATTCAAAGCCTGTTGATCTCTGTCGAGCCAACTCAAACCCTTTTGATCTCTGCCTGGCCAATAACTAAAGGTAGACTCAAGTAGCGAAGGACGATGCTCTGTTCCATGAATGATTCCAGAAAGATTGTGGTAGTCAAAATATGAAAGAGAGAAAGATTTCCACTGTTGATAGTTATATATATCACTCGTAAGTTTGATTGGAACCGGAAATGGTGGCATGTTCTCTAGGGCCATGGAAGCTCCAGCAGACTGGCTAGAAGCAGAAGTTGATGAGTTGATTGTAGCAGCTTCAGCCGCCTCTCCTTCCGAAGACCAAACGTTTAAAAAAAATATACAATCAGAAATTTTATCTTTTTTATTTTTCCTGCTTAGCCAATAAATGGAGAGGGGATAGAGGATGATCAGAAAACTAAAATACTCGCCTTGAAGAAGAATCGGTTAGTACAGATGACAATGGGAAAATTTAAGGGCGTACTTATATATTAATGGGGGGAGAGAGAATGATAAAAAACCAAAAGTAAAAAAGATAAGCCTTAATATCACAAAACATCCCTAAGGTTTACGACACTATCATATTGCATTCTTATTGTTTTTTTGTGTCATTCATGGTCCTCAAGGTTTGTATGTGCGCTCACAAATAGTCCATGTCGTCAGGTTCCGTAAAAAACTCCGTTAGTTTGCTGACGTGGTGTATATATATATATATAATAATTTAAAATTTAAAATTCATAAAGGACTTTATATCACAAAATGTCCCGAGGTTCACAAAACTATCAGATTGCGTCCTTCTTCTTTTTTTCTTTTTTTTTTTTTGTGTGTGTGTGTCATTCATGGTTCTCAAGGTTAATATGTGTGCTTACAAATGGACCTTGGGAAAATTTTGGTTTTTTCATTTAAATTCATAAAATTTAAAAATGCAAAAAACCAAAATTGTATGCATTTTAAATGAAAAAACCAAGGGTTTAGGGTTTAGTGATATAAAGCCTTCATAAAATTTAAAAATGAAAAAACCTTGGTGCATAAAATTTGGTTTTTTCATTTCTAAATTAAAAAAACTCCCTTAGTTTGCTCATGTGGCATATATCTGGAGCCCACAACTCCAATAATATAGTGCCACGTGTATTTAAAATTCAATATATATATTCAAAAATAATTTAAAATTCATAAAATGTTGGTTTTTTCATTTTTAAATTTTATGAATTTTAAATTATTTAAAAAAAAACTCCATTAGTTTGCAGGAACCATTTGTGATAGGTGTGTGAATTTTAGGGATGTTTTGTGATACATATATGCCACGTCAGCAAACTAATGGAGTTTTTTACGGAACCTAACGGCAGGGACCATTTGTGAGCACACATTCTAACCTTGAGGACTACGAATGATACAAAAAAACAATAAGGATGCAATCTGATAGTTTCGTAAACCTTATGAACATTTTGTGTTATTTCCAATGAGTATAAGAAAATTATACCTATTTTTGCTCACCACTTTAACCCAAGGTGTGCCATAACTACCATTTCAACACTTGACATGTGTACTTGTGTAACCATGGTTATACTCATGGACACATGTTAAGTGTTGATAAAAGTGGTGATGGTACACTGGGCTGATAACCATGGTTGCACTCGCAAAAATATTTCCTTTTATTAATTACTGATTTATTTAAGATAGAGAAAAATACAATGAGAATAGTATAGCATTTTAAATCTCTTTCCTTGATTCTCGTATAGTATTAATCATGAGATGTTTTGGCTTTCGAAAGAAATTAAGCTCATCAATGGCAGACCCATAAATATATGTAGGGGTAGGCTAAATTTTTTTTCCAGTAAAGTATAAGCCCTTGTTTGTTACAAATGTTTTTTTTTAAGCACTCTTTTTTCAGTATATTTTCTTCATCATATTTAGAACTTTTTGTTATTATAGGACATTTGAAACTGAAACAATGTTGGAATTATTGATAATATTTTATGAAATATTTGGAAGAGATTGAAGGGAAACAAAGAAAGAAAAAAAGAACAAATGTTTAGAAGGAATCGAAGTAAAACATCACCTTTTGTTGGGCAGTGCACCTGACAAAATAAAAGCACATACCATCCCAACACATATCTACCCCTCTCTTTTTTATTCTATTTCCTCTTCTCTCTCTCTCTCTTTTATTCTTTTTTCCTCCTCTCTTTCTCTCTTTCTTTATTCTTTTTCCTTCTTCCTCTCTTCTTCTTTTCTTTCTTCTCCCTCCATCTGCTCTATTTCTCTGTTCTTTCTTCTTGCAGCCGGCTGGTTTCTTGTCCATGGTGGGGCTAATTTCTTTGATTGGTCTAGACTGAGCCAACACAATAAGCCTAATCTCAAAATTCAGCACTGTGCCAGAGCACATGCTAGCCTATACGTGGATCCGCCCTTGAAGCTCATACGCGTGTATTAGACTTTTCACTTCCTTCCTCCGTAAGAATTGATTTATTAGACTTTTCACGTCCTCTCCGTGTATAAATTTTCTTCCACATCTGGTTTCTGCACTTATTTAACTTCCTTGTTAATATTTGACTTTCTTCTTGGAGCTTTTGAGCCGAGAAAATTAGTAATGGCAGAAGATAGCCATGCAATTGGGATCGATCTGGGGACAACATATTCGTGTGTGGCAGCGTGGCAGGCTGATCATGTAGAAATCCTGGTGAACGATCACGGTAACAGGACAACTCGATCTTATGTTACCTTCACTGATAATAAGAGGTGGGTAGGTGATGAAGCATTTAACCAAGTCGGGAGTTTCCCCGCCAACTCAATCTTCGGTAAAAATAAAATGATATGATCAATTATACTTAATTGTTTATTTATTTGTTTCCTTATCCTGACATAAGAATCTAAACTGGGAAATGATTTTTACAGATGCAAAGCGGTTAATTGGTAGGAGCTTTAGTGATCAAACTGTTCAAAATGATATCAAGTGCTGGCCATTCAAGGTCATTGAAGGTCCGGCCGACAAGCCCATGATTGTGGTTAACCACAAGGGTGAAGAGAAACAATTTGCTGCTGAAGACATCTCATCTATGGTTTTGGCAAAGATGCGGGAGACTGCCGAGTCCTACCTTTGCTCAAAGATTTCTGAAAGAAATGCAGTTATCACTGTCCCCTCTTACTTCAACGACTCACAGCGTCAGGCTACCTTAGAGGCTGGCAAACTAGCCGGCTTAAAGGTGTTGCGTATCATCAACGAACCAACTGCTGCAGCCATCGCTTATGGCATCGACAAGAAAGCCGGTTGGTTTAGTAAGAGAAATGTGATGATATTTGATTGGGGCGGCGGTACTTTGGATGTGTCACTACTTAACATTGGCCACAGTGTCTTTGACGTGAAGGCCACTGCCGGAGACACTCACCTTGGCGGTGAAGACTTGGATAACAGAATGGTGAATTACTGCGTCGAAGAATTCAGGACAAAACAGAACGTGGACATTGGTGGAGACGCCAAAGCTCTTCGGAAGGCCAAAACTGCGTGTGAGAAAGCAAAGAAGGCACTTTCGTTTTCCTTTGATACTGATATTGAAATTGACTCTTGGTATAAGGGTGAAGATTTTCATACAACTTTCACCCGGGACAAATTCGAAGAACTGAACATGGATATCTTCAACAAGTGCATGGAGCCTGTTAACAAGTGTTTGGAGGATGCCGAAATGGACATAAGCGAGGTCGATGACGTTGTTCTTGTTGGTGGGTCTTCTAGAATCCCCAAGGTTCAAGAGCTATTGCAGGAGGTTTTCAAGGGTAAGGAGTTGTGCAAGAGCATCAATCCCGATGAGGCCGTAGCGTATGGAGCTGCTGTTCAGGCTGCAGCCTTGAGTGGGAACGTAACGGGGAAGCTTCAAGACTTCACTCTCTTAGATGTCACCCCTCTATCTCTTGGGATTGAGAGTAAGGAAAGTGATAGTTCCAGGTTATACATGAATGTTGTGATCCCAAGAAACACAAGAATTCCGGTGAGGAAGACAACAAGTGTAACTACTGTTTATGACTACCAAGAGTCTGTTAACTTCCCCATTTATGAGGGTGAAAGTAGCGTAGCCAAAAATAATAACTTTTTGGGTGAATTTACCCTCCATGGCATTCCTCCGGCTCCTAGGCATGTTCCAAAGTTCAATGTTTACTTTGATATGGATGCAAATGGAGTTTTGAGTGTTTCGGCTGAGGATATGTCCACTGGCCAGAAGAAAGGGATCACAATCAACCGTGGAAGAACAAAGTAACTCCCAAGGGAATATTGAGGATTAAGAATCATAGCATCTACGATGAAGTTATAATTTTCTTTGATTTCATGTTTAAGTACAATATCTTTAAGGGAAGTGGGGGAGTATGCTTGTAAAAGACTTGCCTGATTTGTATAAGTGAAAACATATTTCTCCTCGCAAACATTCAAGAGAGCTTCAGTTTTTATTGTTGATTAAATTTTTGCGTCTTGCTCCTTAAACTCACCAAGTAGATTCGTTATAACGTTGTACTTATTACATAAACACAAAACTCGAAATCCTGACTCCATTACAAGTAGACCAGTCTCTCTCTCAAAGACTCTAATTATTGTTGATATTTACAAAGGTAGACTCAAAGACTTTAAATACCTACTTCATTCAAACAAGCAATTGAGATTCTCATTTAAAAAGCTTAAAAACAAAGGGTTTTGATTTGAGGATTTTCCCACAAGCAAAGAAAGAATCAAACTTTATTAAATTAATATTATTTAATAATAATATAAAATTTCATAAGTCAAAGCAAAGAATTCAAGGTTCAAAGCACAAGAACCAAGGAATTAGAGCAGAGCAATCACATGGGAGCCATGATGGTTTGGGGGTTGTTTTTCTCTGTTGTCTTGGCTGTATCATTGAGTTTGGTGATTCGTTTTGATTTGAAAAATCAACACGATTGAAAGCCCAAAAAAGGTGAGGACGAAGTGGAATACCCATTAGCAAAAGTCACTCCCTATATATATTATAAAATTTATAATAAAAAAAAGCAAAAGTCTCAGTGACTAGTACTCATGTGTGAAATCATGACCGCGGCCATATTCAATAAAAAAATACAAAGGAAAGGGTTGATCACTCTTCAGAAAAAATATATAATAAAATAAAAGTTTTCTTTAACAATATTTTCTATTTTGACTAATTTTTAATATTTTATTATTTCTGTAACCTCCTCTTTAAATTAAAAGTTTATTAAAAAAAAATCAAAAAGTATGAGGTGAAAGAGGGGTAGAGAGAAGAGGAAGAAATTGAGAACCCTTAATTTTTCTCTCCTCCTCTGTAAATGTAGAGAGCCAAATAGCAAATTTGTTGGATCTCGTTTTGCCTTCATTCTATCTAGTAATGTTTTCTTAAAATGTTTTTGTATTGCAAAAATGGAAAAAAGAATTTGCATTACCCACACATATTTGACAACATTTTTAGAGAACAAAATCAGTACAATCATATTCAATAATAATTTGTGAAATTGTTATATTCAACCAAGGTGATTTGTGTGAGTGGTTCGTCACTCTCATTCCTTAAGAGAGGTTAGGGGTTCGATCCCTGCTCTCGTATGGAGTCATCACTTTGGCCAGCACTTTACCCCTTACGGGCCGACTCGGTGTAAGCGGGGATTAGTCTGGGTTGTAGTTAAGACTTAAAGGTGCCACCCATAATTGAGGCCCATCCAGGACCACCTCGTGGTTCAGACCCAAAAAAAAAAAAAAATTGTTATATTCTCATTTAAAAAATTATTTTTCAGAAACCAAAATTCACATTACCCTTCTAGCTAGACACGATATATTTATTTATTTACAAGCACTACCAAAACTTTTCGGTATAATTTAGGTACTGCCAAAAAGGTAATAAATCGGGGCAAAAAATTGGTAATTTGGTTTTGGCCTTAAAATGAAAATTTATTTTAAATTTAACTACTAAGATTTCTAGTAGTGCTCTTGAGAAAAAATATTTTATAGCCCAGGCTAATTTTCAAGTTGCTGACGGTGATATCTTTTTGAATCTAACACCATTTACATAATTTATTTTCTCGGACTTTTCAACTATTAATAAAGCTTAAGTGGTTAAGATCATTCATAATAATTTATTCTTCCTCTTTTATTTACATAATTTAGATGTTAAAAGTAGTTTATTTTTAATAATAAAAAAAAGCAATAGTATATTATTGATGAGCAAATAAAAGTACAAAGCAACTATGTGCCGAATATGAGTAAATCTTCTCTAGAGACCAAACACAACAACATGTTGAATTGATCTGGAGAGAATCACGCACAACCTAAACAATGACTAAAATTCATAGAAAATGTAACGGTGGTAGGACTAATTCCCCGATTAATATAGAGTTAGTGGACCATTTGAAAGAATAATTTAGTTGAAGGACCCAAATGCAACTTGAATATAAGTTTAAGGACTATTTGAGTAAATAACCTAATAAATTAAAAATGGCATCTAGAAAGTCTTGGTCGTGATAGAAAGCTAAAAAGGTTAGGAAGAATGCTCATGACAGTGGCCATAAAGGATAAAAACAAGAAAAAATATAAAATCGTATATGCATAACAAAACTAATACAATATAGCAAAATGGGAAAACAAATTTGCATTTTCTATATCTAAGAATGTAGTTGTGAAATTGTTATTCTTAGATATAGTTGTGAAATTGTTAATTTGAAAACATTTTTCGAGAACAAAAACAGTTAAATCATGTTCAGTAATAATTTGTGAAATTGTTATATACTCATTTAAAAAATTATTTGTCAGAAACCTAAACTTACGTTACTGCCACTGACACGATTTTTTTTATTTTTTTGTCTGAACCATGAGGTGGTCCTGGATGGGCCCCAACTGTGGGTGGCACCTTTAAGCCTTAACCACAACCCAGACTAATCCCCACTCACACCGGGTCGGCCCGTAAGGGGTAAAGTGTTGGCCAAAGTGGTGACTCCGTACGAGAGCAAAGATCGAACCCCTGACCTCTCTTAAGGAATGAGAGTGTCGAACCACCACTGACACGATTTATTTATTTCTTTACTAGCACAACTAAATTGACTAACTAAAAACAAAGAGGAACAATACTTTAGCTCCATTTTTTCCCAAAACCCTAGTTTGACATATATACAAAAATGAGTCACTAAAAACACATAAGGAAGAATTTTCTGAGTTTGTTGTTCATGTTTTTCTGTTGTTGTGTTATTGCTGTTGACTATTCTTCATCTGAATATTGTTGTTTATTTGATCTTAATGTATTCACACATACTTCTCACCTTAGTTGTTGTTAGCACAGGGGATACCTATATTGACGGGTCCTTTTGAGTGCTTAGGTTGTCACATACTTCTCACCTTAGTTGTTGTTAGCACAGGGGATGCCTATATTGACGGGTCCTTCTGAATGCCTATATTGCTCTCATGTTAAATTAAGCTTTGTGTAGTTGTTAAGCCTTTAAATTAGCGTTTAGTAAACCAAGCTCGAATGAGCCCAACAAAAAAAACCAAGCCCAATACCAGCACCAGCTGAATGAGCCCAATTTGTAGTAAACCAGTTTGTATAACAAAATATTCAAATTTAACACAGTTTAAACGATACCTAAATTTAAAAAAATATAGAGAGAGAGAGTAATAATTAAGGATTAATAAGAGAACAGTGAGG
>NW_018922795.1:61293-73058 GCF_002207925.1 Prunus avium
GTAGTGTAGACGGCCATAGTTGGTAAGGAATATTGGGGCTGCAAGTATCCCGTGGATGAAGTAGATCACAAACACATGATTTCACCTTAAAACAACATAACCTGGCACAAGTAAAGATATATCAAAGAGTTTGATTTTATAATATATGCTATTTCAGAGTTTGATTATAATTTCTCACCTCTCTCTCAGTTCCCTTAAAGTTCTTCGGTCTGTCACGGTTGATTATGATCTCATTCTTCTGGCCAGAGGACTTATCTTCAGTGAAGACACTCAAGATTCCATCGGGATCAATTTCGAAGAAAACATCGAAATTATGAACAAGTTTGGGAGCTGGAGGAATGTAACGGAGGCTGCATTCACCCAAATAGTTGAGATTTGCTGGCATTCTACTCTCGCTCTCATACATGCGGAAGGTGGTCAAAACTTGGTTATCCTTAGGGACTTTAATAGAACATTTTACTTTCTTCTTCGCGGGAATTAGAGAGTTTCTTGGAATCAACTTTATGAATTTCTTGTCTGCTACCTCCACACCAAGTGGCAGAGGAGTGACGTCCTTGAGAGTGTAGTCCTGAATAAACTCCCCCTTTCCTTTCCCAGTCAAGGCTGCCGCTTGAACTGCGGCACCATATGCCACTGCCTCATCCGGATTAACGCCCTTGCACAGCTCCTTCCCCTTGAAAAACTCCTGTAATAGCTGTTGCACAATGGGAATTCTAGTAGAGCCACCGGCAAGAACAACATCGTCGATACTGCTTACGTCCATGCTAGCATCCCTTAAACACTTTGCCACTGGATCCATACACTTGATGAATAAATCCATGTTTACTTGTTCAAATATGGCACGAGTAAAAGTTATGGTGAAATCAGTATTCTCACACAAACAGTCAATTTCAACGCCAATGTCAGACTCAAATGAAAGTCTCTTCTTTGCCTTCTCACATTCATTTTTTATCCTCCTAAGAGCTCTCTTATTTCCACTAACGTCCAATTTATGCTCCCTCTTGAATTCCTCAACACAGTAGTTCACCAATCTGTTATCGAAGTCTTGGCCGCCAAGGTGAGTGTCTCCAGCCGTTGCTTTGACTTCAAAGTCACCAGAAGTGCTCATGGTAAGCAATGACACATCTAAGGTGCCACCACCCAAATCAAATATCATCACGTTTCGCGGGCTACTCCAACCGGCCTTCTTGTTAAGGCCATAATCAATGGCAGCGGCACTGGGTTCGTTCATAATACGCAACACATTTAGGCCAGCAGAGATGCCCGCATCTTTTGTAGCTCGGCGCTGCGAGTCATTGAAGTAAGCAGGGACGGTGATAACTGCATTTTTCACAGTTGAGCGCAAGTAGGTCTCGGCAATCTTCCTCATCTTTTCCAGAACCATGGATGATATATCTTCAGCAGAACATTGTTTCTCTTGGCCATTGTGGGTGACCACAATCACGGGCTTGTCACCTGGACCTTCAATGACCTTGAATGGCCAGAGCTTCACATCACTTTGAACAGAGGCGTCACTGAATCTCCTACCGATTAACCTCTTTGTATCTGCAAATGGATGCCAAATTCTATCAGATAGTACGAATTTAAGTAGGTATTTAATATAATAGCTTCTTAACCAATACACAACTTTTTTTTCCACCTTGGAAGGATCTTACTGAGAGTTAAGACAATTTTAACTTCCTAAAATCTTAAACTACAATTCATGCAATGATGCAAACACATATTAGCTGGGTCCGGGAAGTAAAAATCAAAATCAATCTTTGGATTTGTTCAAGCAAATCTTATGGATAGTTTAGAAAAAGTTAAAATTTAGCTGCTAGATAGCTTAGAAAAAGTTAAAATTTCTCATATACACTTATGATTATTGTTCTAAGTGATAAGTAAAGAAATATGAGTGAACAGAATTAAAAAGGAGACCGTAAACATGCAGTTATAATGAAAAATTGATCACTTTAATCCTACATATGAATATGATACGTACCAAAGATGGAGTTGGCTGTGTTTCTGACGACTTGGTTAAATGCTGCATCACCTACCAAATTAGTCTCATCAGTTTCAGTGAAGGCAACGTAAGATGCACTCTTCCTGTTCCCGTGATCGTTCAGTATAACCTCTACATGATCCTTGTCCCACACTGCTACGCGGGAATAGGTTGTCCCCAGATCGATCCCGATTGCGTACTCTTCTTTTTCTTGAGGAGGAGAGGCAGGAGAAGCATGTCTAAGTTTTAACGTGCGCCGTGGATCCAGACGCATTTCCTCTTTCAACAATAAGTCATACAACTCATCCCAACCACTTACTGGAGAGTGGTTTATCCTTGCACGAACGGGATTGTACTCCTCTGGTAATCCCGCCAGGACGTGTACATGAACTAGGTCGGGAAATTCCAGAGGAGCACCGGCAGCTGCAAGATCGGCCACCAGTAGTTTGATTATTTCCAGAAAGTCAGCCATTGGAATGGTGGGATCTTTCTTCACTTTGTGTAGATCAGATTTAAGCTGATAGATGCGAGCATGAGAGAGATGGTCGAAGTATTCCTCGAGATTTAGCCAGACCTTTCGTGAAGAGTCAGCTCCGGGCATGACTATTTGTTGGAGACTTTCAGATAGAGTGGCTTTCATCCAATTCAAAGCATGTTGATCTCTGTTGAACCAACTCAAACCTTTTTGATCTCTGCCGGACCAATTACTAAAGGTAGACTCAAGTAGGCTAGGACGAGGCTCTGTTCCATGAATGATTCCAGAAAGATTGTAGTGGTCAAAATATGAAAGAGAGTAGTATTTCCACTGTTGGTAGTTATATATATCACTCGTAAGTTTGATTGGAACCGGACATAGTGGCATGTTCTCTACGGCCATGGAAGCACCAGGTCCAGGAGACTGGCTAGAAGCAGAAGTTGATGAGTTTTTTTTTTCTTTTGGCAGTCGGTAAGGAGGGGAAGTTGATGAGTAACGAGTTTATTATCTTAATTTGAAAAAAATATATATATATATGTATAAGCTTAATGATCCCTCAAATTATTTAATAGACACCCTCGTAAGGCTTACTCTTGCATTATATTTCAATAATCCGAATTGTCTAACTTTTAGTTATTCTTTCAAAGATCATCTCTGGAAAAAAAAAGGTTTCAATTCGAAACCATTAATTTGACTACTCAAATAATAGTTGTCATTATTTTTTATTCTTTTATTTTTGGAAGCACCATGTTTGTCATAAATGGGTGTCTATTATGTTGGTCATAATTGTATGCCTTAATGATGTTTTTTTATAGCTAAAGTTAGGAAGGCGGAGGGGGAAACTCACACTAGTACCATGGGGACTTAAACCTAGGACCACTTGAGAGCACACCAAAGGTCTGGGCCAATCCAACTAACACCTCATTGGTGTCTTAATGATGTTCAATTTGTCTAATTTTTTGTAAGAATAATCTATGAATGAAGACGAGAAAAGTATACAATTTTGATTGTACTATCTGGCGATGGATATGGATCATAATGTTCACCCATTTCTCCTACTCTTATAATTAGGTTGGAAACAAGGTTTGTGACTTTTGTTTATTCGCTACTCTCCATATAATATATTATCAAGTTTCAATTGGGTTGATTCACTTAATTAAGATTGGTTAATCTTTCTCTTATATTTTATTGTTTTCTATTTGCCTATGATTTGTTTGGATTTGTGAAACATCGATTTATTTTCTATTTGCCTATGATTTGTTTGGGTTTGTGAAACTTTGATTCATTGTTGATATTTAGACACTACTTTAAACACGTACCTCAGCTAATGTTTTCATGGAATTTTTGTTTGGCACAATAACATAACACGATTGTCTTGCTTAGCTGTGTCTTTGAGTGTGCGCAACTTCCTTGGTGATTCATTTTGAATAATCAAACACGATTGTCACCATATACATGGAATATATAACAAAAGCAGCTGGAAGTCTTGGTCGTGATAGATTAGAAAGCAAAAAAATATGAGGACGAAGGGGATCACCATAAGCAAAAGTCACTCTCCCGATATTTAAAAAACAAAAAGCAAAAGTCACAATGACTAGTATAAATAAATCAAAGATGGCAGCTGGAAAGTCCTGGTCATGATAGAAAGCTAAAAAGGTTAGGAAGAATCCTCATGACAGTGGCCATAAAGGATAAAAACAAGAAAGAAAAAAAAATCATATATGCATAACAAAACTAATACAATATAGCAAAACGGGAAAACAAATTTGCATTTTCTATATCTAAGAATGTAGTTGTGAAATTGTTAATTTGAAAACATTTTTCTAGAACAAAAACAGTTAAATCATGTTCAGTAATAATTTGTGAAATTGTTATATACTCATTTAAAAAATTATTTGTCAGAAACCTAAACTCACATTGCCCTTCATGTTCTGCCACTGACACGATTTATTTATTTATTTACTAGCACAACTAAATTGACTGACTAAAAACAAAGAGGAACAATCCTTTAGCTCCATTTTTTCCCAAAACCTTAGCAAGAATTTCTGCACGTGTCAAGACATAACTGGTAAATAAGTTGACTACTTCCAACTTCCAAGGGAATGAATATGAATCAAATATTTTCCAACAAAGAGATAAAATAAAATAATTTTTTTTGGAGCTGCATGATCATTTCTCTGTGTCTTGCGAGGAAGAATTTTTATTTTTTCTTTTGGGGTCAAGTAAAGAACTTCATTGAAAGACTCCCTTCAGAGTAGGAAGAAAGGTTGTGCCACTCATATCTCCTCATTCAATCATGCTGCGTTTCCATATTCTTAGTGAGAGAATGCATTTTAATAATTGAGTAAGTGGAGTATATTATTTCCATTTAGCTGTATATTATATATATAAAAGTGAATTGATGGTGTTCATAGACTCTTAAATTTTCTTTTGAAAGGAAGAAAAAAATCAATACTACAATAATAATTTGCCCTAATCAACTATCTTTTAATTTAGTGGTATTTATCCTCAGTTGGTTGGAGGAGATTTCAAGTTCGACTCACATAGATGGTGAGAATGATATATATTTGTGATGAATTTGATATCTAGTTGTGATTTATTGCGGGTATATTGGACAATTGTGTGAATCTATTTACCCATTATAAAATTACCTTGTAAATATAATTCTATCACTATAAAATTATCTTCTTGTGTCTGTAATATGTACCAAATTAAACTTTTGCACAACGTTATAACAAATCTCCTTCATTTGTTTGCGGGAAGAAATAAGGAGCAAGACACAAAAATTGAATCAAAAATAAAAACTGAAGCTCTCTTGAATGTTTGCGGGAAGAAATATGTTTTTACTTATAAGATGTGTGCGCTACAAATCAGGCAAGTCTTTTACAACACACTCCCCCGCACCCCAACCCAGAGAAGGAAAAAAACCAGCAAATCACGAAATGCACAAGCAAAAGAAGTTCACATCGACTTCCCTTAAAGATATTGTACTTAAACATGAAATCAAAGAAAATAATTACTTCATAGTAGATGCTATCTTAATCCTTAATATTCCCTTAAAGAGTTACTTTGTTCTGTCACGCTTGATTTTGATCCCTTTCTTCTGGCCAGTGGACATATCCTCAGCAGAGACACTCAAAACTCCATTTGCGTCCATATCAAAGTAAACAGTGAACTTGGGAACCCCCTTGGGAGCCGGAGGAATGCCATGGAGGGTGAATGCACCTAAAAAATTATTATTTTTGGCTACTTTACTTTCACCCTCATAAATGGGGAAGGTAACAGACTCTTGGTAGTCATCAACAGTAGTTAAACTTGTTGTCTTCCTCACCGGAATTCTTGAGTTTCTTGGAATCACAACATTCATGTATAACCTGGAACTATCATGTTCCATAGTCTCCAACCCAAGTGATAGAGGGGTGACATCTAAGAGAGTGAAGTCTTGAAGCTTTCCGGTTACATTCCCACTCAAGGCTGAGGCTTGAACAGCGGCTCCATACGCCACGGCCTCATCGGGATTAATACTCTTGCACAACTCCTTACCCTTGAAAACCCCCTGCAATAGCTCTTGAACCCTGGGGATTCTAGAAGACCCACCAACAAGAACAACGTCATCGACCTCGCTTATGTCCATTTTGGCATCCTCCAAACACTTGTTAACAGGCTCCATGCACTTGTTGAAGATGTCCATGTTCAGTTCTTCGAATTTGTCGCGGGTAAAAGTTGTATGAAAATCTTCACCCTTATACCAAGAGTCAATTTCAATATCAGTGTCAAAGGAAAACGAAAGTGCCTTCTTTGCTTTCTCACACGCAGTTTTGGCCTTCCGAAGAGCTTTGGCGTCTCCACCAATGTCCACGTTCTGTTTTGTCTTGAATTCTTCGACGCAGTAATTCACCATTCTGTTATCCAAGTCTTCACCGCCAAGGTGAGTGTCTCCGGCAGTTGCCTTCACGTCAAAGACACCATGGCCTATGGTAAGTAGTGACACATCCAACGTACCACCACCCCAATCAAATATCATCACATTTCTCTTGTTAAACCAACCAGCCTTCTTGTCGATTCCATAAGCGATGGCTGCAGCAGTTGGTTCGTTGATAATACGCAGCACATTTAAGCCCGCTAGTTTGCCAGCCTCTATTGTAGCCTGGCGCTGTGAGTCGTTGAAGTAAGAGGGGACAGTGATAACTGCATTTTTTGCAGAAATTTTTGAGCAAAGGTAGGACTCGGCAATCTCCCGCATCTTTGCCAAAACCATGGAAGAGATGTCTTCAGCAGCAAATTTTTTCTCTTCACCCTTGTGGTTAACCACAATCAAGGGCTTGTCTGCAGGACCTTCAATGACCTTGAAGGGCCAGCACTTGACATCATTTTGAACAGTTTCTTCACTAAATCTCCTACCAATTAACCGCTTTGCATCTGTAAAATCATTTTTAGATTATTATGTCAGAAAGGAAACAAATAAACAATTAAGTATAATTGATCATATCATTTTAATCTTACCGAAGATTGAGTTGGCGGGGAACCTCCCGACTTGGTTAAATGCTTCATCTCCTACCAACCTCTTACTATCAGTGAATGTAACATAAGATCGAGTTGTTCTGTTGCCGTGATCGTTCACCAGGATTTCTACATGATCAGCCTGCCACGCTGCCACGCACGAATAAGTTGTCCCCAGATCTATCCCAATTGCATGGTTATCTTCTGTCATTATTAATTTTCTCGGCTGAAAATCTTGAAGAAGACTGTAATAGATTAACAAGGAATTTAAGTAAGTGCAGAAAATAGATGTGGAAGAAAACTTATACATGGAGGAAGTGAAAAGTCTAATAAATCCTCTGTACTCTTCCAAAATTTTGACATATGTTCCTCCACTTAATTCAACTCTCCTTATAACCAATGTGGTTTTGACACGTGTCATATTATTTTAATATTCTTTTTTGTTAAAACTTTGTCAATGTTAATGGAATTTGACAAGTGTCAAAATCCCATTGATTTTAAGGAGTTTTTCCATAATTTTAAGGAGCGAAGCCATGCTCATAAATTAAAGAGTACACTTTGGCTCGTTAAAACTAAGGAAGAGCTCCTCCTCCTCACAACAAATAAGACTCTTACACTTGCCCAATTCCAAAAGAAAAAAGGGTCAAAAGAATTGAAAAGGAACCAATGAAATGTTAGTTGGGTTGGCTCATGCCTTTGATATGCTCCCAAGTAGTCTTGGGTTCAAACCCCCATGGTACCTATGTGTGAGTTTTCCCCTCTCTCCCACTTCCTAACTTTGGCACACAAAAAAAGGAATTATAAAAAAAATTAACAAGTCTCAAAACCCCATTTGCTTTGAGAAGGATCCTCAGTTTTAAGGAGCTAGTCCAGCAATGTGCTCGCCCCTTTACAGTTGAGTTCGATCCCCCTCCCAGTACATTAGATTAATTCAGCAATATGTATTGTGTGCTAAAGAATACACACAATCCCACATCAGAAATTTAACAAAATAGAAAGTCTCATATAATGAATGGCTAATAACATCGAGGCCTTTTGTATAAAACCCCACACCTGCTAAACAAGTGGTTAGGTTTGGGACAATATCGATGTTGTTAGTAGTGGGCCAATGATCCGTCTCTCTTAAATTTAACACGGTATCAGAGCTAAGTTGACTCGGCCCGATTAAACCCAAATCAAACAAACTCAAATCAAATAAAACCCCAAATTGAACTAAAATCAAACAATAAATAAATTAAAAATAAAATAAACAGGTGGTTAAGTTGGAGACAATATCGATATTGTTAGTAGTGGGCCAATAATCCGTTTCTCTGAAATTTGTGGTGCTAGATTCCAAAACAGCCAAAGTTCATGCACCAAAATTGTATTGAGAAAAAAAAACAAAAACAAAGAAAATTCTAAGCCTATTGAAAGTCTATCAATAATTCGTATGAGATAGAATTTAGAGTGTGTGTATCTTCTCATTAGTTTGCTTATTTTTTAACTTATAGCATGCTTATTAACTTCGAATCAGAATGAATACATGATACTTTGGCTAAAGATGTAAAACTTTCTATCCGATTCTAATATATCTTCCTATCGTTTGACACCCAAAAAAAAAAAACAAAACAAAAAACAAAAAAAAAACATGACTCATGATTATTAGTAATCATAATACTACCCCGTCACCATGGAATCCGATCCCTGAATTTTCAAGAGTATGGATGCAGGCCCACTCTTGTTTTGATTCCTAAAGTGTTAGCAAACACTGAAAATGATCATGATTTGCCTCTTAATCGGTTTTTGGTTGCTGCTTTGAGCCTCAGGCTTTTGTATTTTTTTTCTTCCCGCTTGGGGTTTGCTTAATGACATCAAATTTCGACAAAAAAATGTTATTTTTTATCTTCGGTCTATTTTTTAAGATTTTTAAATCATACGATTCCCTTTTTAGGTTATATTCTTATTTTACTTTTATTAATGGGATCTAGCCAAATAAAAAAAAGGAACCATGTTAGTGGCAAAGTCAGGATTTCATGTGTGTGGGGGCCTCTTGCAAATTATAAAGAATCAACCATTCGAACTCACAATACATATGAAAAATAGTGTATATATATCACATATGTCAAGAATTATATTGCTTATTAGTTGCAATCATATTGTCCTCGACAAAGGGATAGACAAATACATTCTAAGAAAGAAAAATTGTAAGAGATAGACAAAGAGTAGCGATTTAGCAAATATCTTTAAAGCTTTTTCTCCCATTAAACCCAATAGAAAGGAAAAAAAATCAAACTTTCACAAATTAAAAAAAACTTAGGTCCCTTTATGCATTCATATCATACATGAAAAAATATTTTATGTAAAAATATTGACTAAGTATGAAAAATGGTTTTTCGAAATAATCATTTTCTCAAGATAATTTTTGGCGGCTTTTATTCCTTACACATCAAATAAGAAAACTTGATTTTATGGGATTTTAGTATGAAGTATATATTGACTTAATGAGCCATCATTTTTAGCCTAAATCGTATTTTACACTAAAACCGATTTTTCATATTTTGATTTGGTGGGAATTTGATTTCTAGTATTTTTATTTGAATCCCAAGCAGGGTCATCCTTATATATATACGTCTGTATATAGTATAGCCGTGCGGCGATACTTGGTGTTTTATTTTCTTTCTTGTTAAAATAATATAGCCGGCCGACTATACTCTGTTTTATTCATGCTTCTTCCAAAATAGTATAGCCGTGCGGCTGTACTCAAAAAATATAATATTTTAAAGTATGGCCCTTTTAAGTAGCGTAATAAGGATCTCTCTTTTTGAATTACTTGGATTAGTAGTTATGTTTTAGTTATTATTTACTTAGTGAATATTAAAGGAAAAAAAATAGAAAAATTGAATTACTATTGATTAAGTATTACAATTCATGAAGATAATGAAAATATTTGACACTAATTATTTACTAAAGAAAAAATAATTAAAATAGAATTACTAATTTAACTAATTAGATAAGGCAAGATATTGTTTAATTACTGAAAAATAATTTTTTTAAAGATGAATTAACCTAAACATACTAAGTTTATATTTCTTTTTAAGAAAAAATCTTTCCCGACGAAATTTCGCCGGCATAGGTAAATTTCGTCAGGAGAGATCTAATCCGACAAATTTTTGTCGGCATAGAACTTTCCCGACGAAATTTCGTCGGGAGAGATGTTTTGTTTTTATTTTTGTTTTTAATTTCAAAATATAAAATTAGTTTCTTTACTTTTGTTTTTTGGCCAACTTCTTTAATTTAATATATGTAATTAAGTAACATCTTAGCCTTTTTGAATTACTATAATTAGTAATTATGTTTTAATTACTTTTTTTAGTGAATATTTAAATATGTTACTTACTTAATAAGTAGTGAATTTCGTTTTTTTTTTCTTTAATATTAAATAATAATTAAAATATAATATATTTAATCACTGTATTAATACAATAAGCAATGTGTTTCTACAAGAACAAATTATACAAATTGCAAAATAAAATAACACTGAAATATGTCTTATTCTTGGCGAACTTGAGTATGCTTCTTCTCCAAAATGCAAAGTAAAAAAATGTGTCTTGTTCTTTTTAATTTAAATTTTGCTGTGCAAAAACCGGAAAATAAATTACTTATTTTCGTTTCGATATGTATTATTTTTTTTTTTATTTCTTACAAATAGTATGGCCGTTCGGCTATACTAATTTTGACACGTGGCTAATCCCAAGGAGGGTCATCCTTATATATATACGTATGTATATAGTATAGCCGTGCGGCGATACTTGGTGTTTTATTTTCTTTCTTGTTAAAATAATATAGCCGGCCGGCTATACTCTGTTTTATTCATGTTTCTTCCAAAATAGTATAGCCGTTCGGCTGTACTCAAAAAATATAATATTTTAGAGTATGGCCCTTTTAAGTAGCGTAATAAGGACCTCTCTTTTTGAATTACTTGGATTAGTAGTTATGTTTTAGTTATTATTTACTTAGTGAATATTAAAGGAAAAAAAATAGAAAAATTGAATTACTATTTATTAAGTATTACAATTCATGAAGATAATGAAAATATTTGACACTAATTATTTACTAAAGAAATAATAATTAAAATAGAATTACTAATTTAACTAATTAGATAAGGCAAGATATTGTTTAATTACTAAAAATAATTTTTTTAAAGATGAATTAACCTAAACATACTAAGTTTATATTTATTTTTAAGAAAATCTCTTTCCCGACGAAATTTCGCCGGCATAGGTAAATTTCGTCAGGAGAGATCTAATCCGACAAAGTTTTGTCGGCATAGATCTTTCCCGACGACATTTCGTCGGGAGAGATGTTTTGTTTTTAATTTCAAAATATAAAATTAGTTTCTTTACTTTTGTTTTTTGGCCAACTTCTTTAATTTAATATATGTAATTAAGTAACATCTTAGCCTTTTTGAATTACTATAATTAGTAATTATGTTTTAATTACTTTTTTTAGTGAATATTTAAATATGTTACTTACTTAATAAGTAGTGAATTTCGTAGTAGTGAATTTCGTTTTTTTTTTCTTTAATATTAAATAATAATTAAAATATAATATATTTAATCACTGTATTAATACAATAAGCAATGTGTTTCTACAAGAACAAATTATACAAATTGCAAAATAAAATAACACTGAAATATGTCTTATTCTTGGCGAACTTGAGTATGCTTCTTCTCCAAAATGCAAAGTAAAAAAATGTGTCTTGTTCTTTTTAATTTAAATTTTGCTGTGCAAAAACCGGAAAATAAATTACTTATTTTCGTTTCGATATGT
>NW_018922797.1:10785-21632 GCF_002207925.1 Prunus avium
AGGAGAGGGAGAGGGAGGGAGTCTGGGTGGTTGCCGGCTGGGGTCTTGGTTCGTTTGGAGGTGGGGGTTTTGGAGGATGGCTGCGAGTGGGCATGGTGGAATGAAGGGGAGAAGAAAATCGCAGCGGTTTGGGAGAATTTTTACACAGAGAGAGAGAGAGAGAGAGAGACAGAGACAGAGACAGAGAGAGAGAGAGAGAGAGAAATTTTTTGATATTTTGATATATATATATTTTTAATATTTTATTCATATTTTAATCAATTTAAAATTAAAAATTTTTAAAAATGTGGGACCCACAATGCCACGTAGGCAGTTAACAGAGAGATCTAACAGAAACCCTAACGGCGAACCACATTGCAAAAAATTTACAAACTAAGGGTATGCGATTGTTAAAATTGAAAATACGGGGACTAACATGTCTTAAGGGTGTAAGTACAGTAGGCAGTTAACAGAGAGATCTAACAGAAACCCTAACGGCGGAACCACATTGCAAAAAATTTACAAACTAAGGGTATGCGATTGTTAAAATTGAAAATACGGAGACTAACATGTCTTAAGAGTGTAAGTACAGGGTACTAAATTGTAATTAACTCTTGAAAATTTATAGGTTTGCAGCATTTGCGGTAAGCCACACAAATCAGTTGCAAAAGGAGCTAAGGCCCAGGGTGGACATGCACCCCTCTGAAATTTTCTTCGAGGCAATTGTCTTCTTAATACCATCATAATTTTTTTAATAATCAAATTTCAAAGTGCCTCTTTGTTTCTTTCTTTATATTTGTCTTCTTTATCCTTCTCACTATCATTGCTACCCCTTCCAAATCTCCTAAATTTTCTTAGTGCGTAGATAATTTGCTAGTATCGATGATGAGTAGATAATTGGTGCAACATGTAAATAAATGGAGCATAGCAATTAAAAATAGCGATTTTTGTATCAAGTTAAAAATTAGTTTGTTTGTCGCCCTAAAGAAAAATAGATTACAATACTCCCTTTGTGAAAATTTTATGCTCCGTCAGTAGCATAACTCATAAGTGTGCGGTGCAAGAAACCGCACATTGTCAAGTTTTGCAATCAACAACGGCATATTTATAAGTCGTGAATCCAGAAATTTTCAATCCCAAAACCCGAAATAAATGGTGCAAAAACATTGGGTCTAAGCAGAATCCCTATTTAGGTATTTGGGCTATAATGTTGTATGGTTGTTTGATAATTTGGACCTTGGGCCTGCTAATGAATGTTTCATTTTTCTTTAATCCGAAAAAAATAAAAAATAAAAAAGAAAGACCAAGTTCTCAGTCCAAGCACCGACTAGCTGACATTTGACCCAATCCCAGCACGCACAGCCTAGAACAGCTGGTCAATCATCTGCCGACTTGAATTCAAGGGTATAGAATAACCACCCTTCCCTAATAAACCCCTCCCTACCCCTGCCTGCCTCTTTCAACTTTTGAAACTTTCAACGGTCAACATTCAAAACCGCTACAACATTTCAAACTTCGGTTTTGACCCCGCGTATCAAAAACCCAACAAACTATATAAACTCATTGGGATTCCTACAATTCTCACAGAACCAAAGAAAACACATACATTCTTTCTCAGCATTTGCTCTGATCAACTTGTCCTCTGTTTCTTTCTACTTTTAAATTAAATTACGCAACGAAAACAATGATTTTGTCTTGGAGAAGAAGAAAGGCTACCCGCCACGCCAACAAGAAGAAGGAGTTTTTTGCTGGCGAGAATTTGGACATGGGGATGGAGGAGATCGCGGTTCCCACTCATTTTCGATGCCCGATATCTCTCGATTTGATGAAGGATCCGGTGACACTGTCGACGGGGATGACGTACGACCGATCAAGCATTGAGAAGTGGATAGAGACCGGGAATAGGACATGCCCGGCAACTAACCAGGAACTCAAGAGTTTTGACCAAATACCAAACCATACACTACGTCGAATGATCCAAGATTGGTGCGTTGAAAACCGGTCTTATGGGATCGAACGGATCCCAACGCCTCGAATCCCCGTGACAAAGTACGAGGTTTCGAGGATTTGTGAGAGAATTGCCGCCGCGGCACGACGCGTGGATGATAGAAAGTGTGGAGAATTGGTGGGGAAGATCAAAGCATGGGGCAAAGAGAGCGAGAGGAACAAGAAGTGCATGGTGGAGAATGGAATTGGCTGCTGCTTGTCAGCTGTGTTCGAGTCTTTTGCCAGCATTTCACTGGAGGAACATGTAGAGATATTGTTGGAGATTTTGTCAGTGCTGCCATGGATGTTTCCAGTGAGTGAAGAAGGCCAATCAAAGCTTGGATCTGCAGGGTCTTTACGAGGTTTCGTGTCGTTTTTGGAGGGCAAAGACCTATCAGCAAGGCAAAACGCAGTTTTGGTACTGGGAAAGTTGCTTTCTTTGGATCAAAAACATGTGGATGACTTTGTTGAGAGTGAAGGAGCTATTGAAGCATTGGTTGGTATAATTAGAGAGCCTATTTGTCCTGCGGCTACTAAGGCTGCTCTGACTTCTGTTTTTTTCATGATTTCATCTCCATCAGCAGCAGCCAGTGATGAAATCAGATCAAGATTTGTGGAGTTGGGTTTGGTTTCTTTGCTGCTAGATATTATTGTTGATGCAGAGAGAGGCCTGTGTGAGAGGGCTTTGGCAGTTTTGGAGGGTCTTTGTGATTGCAAACAAGGGAAAGACAAGGCCCTAGAGAATGCTCTAACAATGCCCCTTTTGGTTAAGAAGATTTTGAGGATTTCGGAGTTGGGAACTGAGTTTTCCGTCGCTATAATTTGGAAGCTCTGCAGAATTGAAACTGAGGAAAGCATTTTGATTGAGGCACTTCAAGTGGGTGCATTTCAGAAGCTCTTGGTTCTCTTGCAGGTTGGTTGTGGTGATGGGATAAAGGAGAAGGTTACTGACTTGTTGAAATTGTTCAATCTTCACACAAGTAAAGTGGACTGTGTTGATTCATCCATGGATTTCAAGTACCTAAAGAGGCCATTTTTGGGTTAGGTGAAATTTTTTGTTCTGTAGATTGGGTTAGAAATTCTTGTGTACAAAATAGAAAGATATGTAAAGAGAACACCATACAATTAATTCAATTACCAGGTTGGAACCTGGAACAAACATTCATTCATTCATTCAATGTATGCCGAAAGGTTGCCATTTTCCTTTTTCCTGTTCTTTTTTTCTTTTGACAATGTTATTCTTGACACCCAAAAGTCACAAAAGTGCATTTGCTCTTCATTAGAGCAGTAAATCCCAAATGACTATAGATTGCTTCTGAAGGCGAGAAGTTGTCCATTTAACCTTGGGAAATTCTGTCATACGAACACAGATGACATACAAACACTGTCTGAACGTTAGATCAGCAGGACAGAGTTCGTATGGCAGACGATCTATTACAGCTACAAGGGAGGATATCTCCCCAATGATTTCTACTATATGGAATCCCCAGGTTCAAGGCTCTCTTCAGTGTCAAGTGTACTTCAATCTGGAGTTAACTAAGATGGAATTAAGAATCTCTCCTCATTGGTTAGTGAAGTCACATTATCTGCCTCAGAGATTAAGCATGCGTTGTCTGCAGAATCCTTCCTCTTGATTTCTCCTTTAGGATGCATAGGAAGGAGCTCCTAAAACATCATACGGATAATAATACTATGCTGGTGAAGAAAAAGAGTATATAATAAGACAAAAATCTAGGATACAATGGCAATAAGGCTATGGATAATGTTTCTTCATACTTCCTCAAATCCATTTACAAGATGAGTAGGTGCAAAATTACTTCTATTGCACTGAATGATGATTCTTTGACAATCAAAGATGAAGAGATCAAAGCTGAAGCTGCAAAGGTCTTCTGGTCCTTTTTGGCTAATTCTAGAGGGAGCACAAGTCCTAATTTGGATGGCCTGAGACTTTGGAATCTCAAGCTCAAGAAATAAGCAGGGATACCTATATAGGCAATGGGTCGTGTCGTGTCATGTCGGGTTCATGTCGTGTCAGGATAATAAACGTGTCAAGAATGCTGAACTCAAACCCGACCCATTTAATAAACGTGTCGTGTCGGGTTCGAGTCGTCTTAAACAGGTTACCTGGTTAATAACCTGTTTACTCATTTCTAGTTTCCAATAAATTCGTACACTTGTGGGTATTTATAATTGGATGATTAGCACATTAATTTGTGTGGTTAAAATTAAAAGAAAACAAAATAAAATAAAAAATAAGAAAAAAAATATATATATATATATATATTTATTTATTTATTTCACATTAAAAAAAAAAGGAGGAAACATGGGACTACATTAAATCTTTAAAAAAAAAAATAACAACATCATGGCGCGCTTCTTGATTCCACAATTAGAGACTTTAATTTGGCCATCTGGATCTCCTCTCTCAGGTTTTCATGCACCGCTTCTTGGGGCTCATCACTTGAGCTTCCAAAGATCACTTTCTTAACTTTAGCAAAACTTGGATCTCCTCGCGTACGTTTACCCATTCGATCCAAGGCCTCCAACTGCACTTTCATGTCCTTAGAGTAAAAATCTACCTTCTTTGATAGTTTTTCAATCTCTTCCTACAATATTTCAAGCTGGTGTCGCATCTCCTCCAACGTCTTTGCCCTCTCCCTTTTCAATCTCCTTATAGCACTCTAACAATCTTCAACCAAATTCCGTTCTGCCACCAACTGAGCTCTTAGCACTTGCACCTCATGAGAATTGACAATCTTCATCACGCACCACTTGATTATCATCCCTTATTCCCAGCACATGCACATCCCTAGGAGTCACCAAACTTCTCGCAACTCCAATAGCAATATTGTTATCAAAGAGTAATGAGTCGTTTATGGTAACTGGTCTCGTGAGGAAGCAAAGTAGGGCATCCATACTGGTGCAACCCTTTGCTCCCATGTATGTGTTGGTGGAACTAGGTTTAGATCGAGAGAAAATGGGAATGAAGATGCCATTTTATTTCTGAATTTGAGGAGACAAGTTTAAATCGAGAGAAATGGGAAGGAAGAAAATTGGCAGAGCTAGGGTTTTTTTTTTCTTCTGAGATGTGATTGTGTTTTCCCTTTGTTTCCTTTTATAGACAAACAGAGGGGCCGCTTGGGATTTGTGGGAGCCATTCAATAAAGTCATCCATAATTTTTGCCGAATTTATGGGTCATGTTTTTTCCGTGCGGGTTTCAAGTCGTATCGGAAATTGCCACCCATCTATAAAGAAATAAACTTTTATTTTATTAAGCTTAGCCTATCATCGGCCCTGAAGTAGATTTTTTTTATTTTTGTGCTGCATTGTCACCATAATTAGGGTGCTGCTATCTCAGATGATCAGATCATTAGCATTAACCAGGTTTTTTATTTTTGGTCTTAGTTATTCAGTTTACTTAATGAAAGCATGTGACATGCTTGAATATGAGAGTTTCTATTAAAATGAAATATTATTTCTTCAGAGTCGAGAACCACTTTCCATTTCATTCAAAACCTCTAAAACAAGTCATAACATTCCATAACATCAGAGTGGGGGTAAGGCTAAAACATGAAAGTTTGAACAAATTGTACACAAAAACCGCAAGGAAAGAAGCAACCAGAATAAACATACCAAACCACGATTACAATAATTTACATCTAAGTCTTATCTCCCATCCGCAGATGTGAAAGACTCGGCGAATCCATACGGTCGTGTAGGGATGCTAGTTTGAGTATTGTCCAAGCTGGGAAGAAGCGATGAAGAAGAGGATTCCATATTGCTTCTGCCTTCATAAGCCTGCCACTTCTTAAGTGCTTGTGGCAACGACATTTCGAGGTCTATACCAAATATGTCTTCAGAACTCTGATCACTTGGTTTCCAAAGCTCCACTAGAGAAGATAGAACATTGACAGTATGGCCCATGTCAGGCCTTTGATACGGTTCTCTTGCACAGCAGTGGCCTGCTAACTCAGCAACAGTGCTGACACTGGCAAGTGTTTCCTCACTGAGATCAATTGTTGGATCAATGGCCTTGCGGAATGTGTCTTTGTTGATGAACATTCTCCGGAACCATGTTACAAGGTGCATGCTCTCCTCTGGCTGGCTCTCGTCAAGTGCTTTTCGCCCGGTGATTAGCTCCATCAAAATCACCCCAAAACTGAACACATCTACTTTAGTTGTCACACGGCCAGTAACTGCATGTGTTACAAATGTTTCGTTAAAGATTAAAATCAATATTAGTTAGCAAGCATTAACCAAGAGATAAATAGAATTTATCTTTTTCTGAAAAATAAAATGAATTATACAACATTATAAATTGCAGGACCAGAAGAAAAAGTGCAAGCAAAAGACAATAATTAGCTTTGCTGTCAATCTACTGAAGTGGGGCTCAGCTGACTCAAAAAAGAGAAAAACAGAAGAACAAAAATGCAAAAAGGGGTTAAGAGAATCTATTGTTCATGAGGCCAAAACCAACTGGCAACAACTACTACAAGGGAAGCTTTCAATGAAAACAATCCACTAGAAGCCAAATATCCTACCGTTGTGTTATTATAAAGAGTAAACAAAAGTTGCTTAATCTTCAGGTTTTCAAGTGAGCTCAGAAAACCTAGCTAGCACTGATGCCCCCAAAAAGGCCAAAACCACAGCTGGCAGAGAATAGAATGATGCACTTTAGATTATTACTGAACATGCAATTTGGTGAAGTGTGGATTATACTAATCCATCGTATGGTCACTTTCTTGTCCCTGTACCTAACCCACAAACCCCCTAAGGATATCATTAATTCACGTTTCTAGTTTGCTTTCTTATCCCAACGATGGCTCCACATATCATAACATGGCGGAAAACAGACTCATTACCATCTGACATCTATGAGTGTGATGGGTTACACAAGTTGATAAAAAGCTGATGTTTGCTTTTTTTTTTTTTTGCCCCTTAAACTGGTTTGCTTGAGTATTAACACAATCTTAGGAAATGGACGCAAAGACCTAAGGTTAAATTCTGGTGGTGCCATATTATGCAAATATTTTCCATGAACTTTTAAGTATCAGGTACTCAAACTGATCCGGTATCGCTCTCGCGTTTTATCTTCTATCAGTTTCTTTAAATACATAAAATTTAAAAATTAATTAAAAAGTAAACAGAAACAAAACTTACCTGCATATTCTGGTGCCAAGTATCCAAAAGTCCCTGCAATTCTTGTTTCAATTGAAAATTTACCCTCTGGAGCAAGCCGTACGAGACCAAAATCTGCAACCTTTGCCCTCATATCATCTCCGAGAAGAATATTTGAAGGCTTTAAGTCCCTATGTATAAAGCTCTGATGTGCCAAACCATGGAGATACTCAACCCCCCTTGCTACATCTAAGGCAATGGTCAGCCTTTTTGTCCATTCGAGTGGCTTCAGTCCTTCTTCCGGCCAGTTGAAGAGGTACCTACTGAGCGTCCCTTGAGGCATATATTCATATACAAGAAGCCTTTCATTGCCATCCAAACAATATCCCAAAAGAGCAACTAGATGCCTGTGACGAACCTTTGTCAAAACCGAAATTTCAGACTTAAATTCGGTAAGCCCCTTACCAGCTATTACCCCAGACTCCATTCTCTTAACTGCAATCTTTGTTCCATCATGCAGTTCCCCTTTATACACTGTCCCAAAACCTCCTTGTCCCAATATATTTTCTTGACTGAAATTGTTGGTCACATTCCGGAGCACTTGAATAGAAATCACCATGTTTCCTGCTTCAACCATTTGGATTTCACTGGGCTCACTACTAGTAAGAGTATGAGTTTCACTTATTGCACCAACACTAACACTGGAGCCAGCAACTGTGATCTTCATGCTTTCATTATCAGACCCAGAATGGCGGGGATGAATTACCATTGCATTCGGGCTCTGAACTCTGCTTAACTGCTTTTGTTTTGTTCTATATATGCAGATAAGCAACAGTGCAATTAAGAAAATCACAAAAACACCCCCGATCACGGAGAACACAATAACTCCTATTAGAGTTGAAGATTTCTTTCCGTGAGGTCCAGAACTGCCATTATTTCCGGAACCTATACTTGGAGAAGGGTTAGTTGAATTTTGAGATGGTGCAGCTCCCGATGAAGTACTCTTGTCCTTCCCCATATTAGGGTTACCATTCTTGTTTACAAGCACATTAACCTTAAAGTCTGGAACTTTCCCATAGAGCTTATTATTTGACACATCTAAAACAGTAAGTGCAGGCAGCGTGGCAAGCTCCTCAGGAATAGTTCCAGTTAAATTGTTATCAGCAAGAATTACCCTTTGCAGGGACTTCAGTGATGCAATTTCGGGCGAAATCATTCCAGTAAGACCCATTTTCTGAAAATTGAGGACAGTAATGTTCCCATTACTACAGGTGACCCCAATCCAATCTGCACAAGAATCATTCCCCTTCCAATTCTCTGCAAACCTTTGTGGGTAACCCATTGAACTCACAATCAAAAGCAAAGTATTCACTCGAGGATCACATTGACCAGGACTTGGCAAGCAAAAGTTATTAGAACCCTTAACCATATCTACTGCAACCCCCACCCCAAAAGCTGGCATTGGCCCTTGGAGCAAATTGTTTGTCAAATTCACCACCTCTAGTGATTTAAGATTCAACAATGAAACTGGAACAGGACCAGTAAACATATTATCTCTCAAACTCAAGCTCCGCAAATCTGTCAAACCCGAAAAGTCTGGTAATGGACCCGAAAATGCATTAGAATGCAACCAAACTTCTTTCAACAGAGTCATGTTCTGTATAACCCCAATGCTTCCACCCAGCTTACCTACACTCTCTTGCCCATTAAGCCAAAGAGACTGAATTCGCGACCGGGCAAAGCTCTCGGGCAATTCGCCTTGGAGGCCATTGAAAGCCAAGTGCAAGTTAACCAGACTTGGAAACGAATCGCCGTCGAAAAAATCCGGTACATTTCCGGTAATGTTGGCCGAATTGGCCGAGAAATTTTGAAGTGATGATGCATTTCGGAGATTTGCGGGGATTTCCCAACCCATAAAAGGGTTGTTATCAATCTCAACAGATTGAAGTGAAGTCATGTCAGTGAAGAAATCACTGGGAATTGAACTAAATTGGTTGTTACTAAGCAATAGCACTTGTAATGAGATTAACCCACTTAAGCTCGGAAGAGGACCGGAGATTTTGTTCCACTGAAGCTCTAAACGCTCTAGTTCAGTGAGGTTTTGGAGGCTTGGAGGAAGCGTACCTTCAAGATTGAGGTGACCCAGTTGGATCCGAGTCACCCTTTTGTCATCGGACCAGCCAACATGGCTCCACTTGCGGGGGTCAGGGCCGGACCATCCGAGAGATTCAGATGGGTTGAGGCTCTTCTTGAGATCCAGCATTACTGAAGCATCATTGCTGGAACTTGTTTGAGAGTTGGCACACAGCAAAAATGAAGAAAACCCAGTAACGAAAATAGTCAAAAACTTGAACCCAAAATGGGTTTTCTTCTTCATCTTGAAACAACTACACAATCACAGAGAGAGAGAGAGAGAGAGAGAGAGAGAGAGAGAGTGGGTTTGTACAAAGTATTGCAGAAAGGTGTAAACTTTCAAGAAGTTGGTTCCATATTATTCCAAACGATCAGGAGATTGATAGAGAGAAAGAGGGGGCTCATTACATTGTTGAAGGAAAGTTAGAATCTTTAAGTAGAATGGTGATGGAGAGCAGAGAGAAAGAAAGGGTGCAGTGAACAGAGAAGCTTTTTTTTAGCAAGAGAGGAAGGCTGTCTGGCTTGCACATGGGGAGTGTGGACCACATGGGAGTCTCTGAATTGGGAAAGGGTAGGGGTGCTTAAAAAAGGCTGTCAATGACAGAGTAAAAAGGCTGGAAATGAGTCATGAATGGGAGAAAAACTTGCCTGGCACGGGTATGCCAACGTAAGCATTCCACCTAAGTATCCCCACCCAATTATATTTCGACACCTGTCAATCACTTTAACATTTAAAAAATAAAACATTTTGGTCATCTCTGCCCCTCCATCCCCGCGTCTGCAACTCTCACCCCAGGTTTTTTCTATCTCCTCTCTCCCTCTTATTCTCTCTCTCAGACGTTCCCTTCTCTCCATCTGTCAACCACCTTAACACTTTATAAAAAAATAAAAAATAATGTGGTTAAATCAACAGTCAAACCCTTCTCTTCCCCACCGTTACTCACCACCACAGCCACTGGTGGCGTCAGCCGTTGACCCCATCATTCTCCATCCTCTGTCCTCCTCGTGCCCATCCCCTCCTCCTTCGTGGGCATCACCTTCCTCTTCTCACCGGCTCTCTCTCTCATCTCTCTTCACACCGACAACAATGGAGGCAGCGGTTTTACCTGTTGATTTAACCACATTATTTTTTATTTAGGGCTTGTCCAATATAGGTCCCTATAATTTCTATTTCCTAGATATATACCCATCATTCTATAAATCTATGTGTAAAACCCAATTTCAAACTTAAATGACTAGTAGGATATAAGAGGTCATAGTATTCCTACGTTTTTACATCCTTGCCATCAAACTTCATATTTTATTTATAATTTATTCCAAGCATTTCATTAACTACCATAATTGTAATTAAAACTCCCTATTAATAGCATATCAATCACCCCATTTCTTTTGGTTGCCATTCCCTCTAACATATCGCCCCCTAAAATTGCCAAAAAAAAATGTAAATTACATATCCAATAATGTACATATGAAAAATATAAATATAAATATATATGTATAAAAATATAGGTATATTATTTACCAAAAAAATTAATTAAAAAAAAGGTCAATTACTTTGTAATTGAAATTTCCGTACATTTTTCATAAATTAAATATAGGTACACAATAATTTATAGAAAATAGGTGCGTT
>NW_018922797.1:21727-52475 GCF_002207925.1 Prunus avium
AAAATTTAGCAAAAAAAAAAAGTTCATTATACTAGGTAAATTGTTTTACTAGGTACATTATTAGAGAAAAAAAAAATAGGTACATTATTTGGAGAGAAAAAATAGGTTCATTTTTAAAAAATTGTTTTCATAAAACAAACAATAAAAAGATGATCAAATTATTTTTCATAAAACAAGTAATAGGTGCTTTATTTAGAGAAAAAAAAGGTACATTATTTAGAGAAAAAAATAGGTACATTATTTAGAGAAAAAATAGGTTCATTTGAAAAAAATGTTTTAAAAAAAACCAATAAATAGATTATCAAATTATTTTTCAACATAATTAAAATGTACACTAGTATTATTCATAAAACTATAATAAATAGATTACTAGTCGTATAATTCATAAAAGGAAAACAACATTAATTCCTAAATTTAATATTGAATTTAAATTACTAATACGTTAAATAGATTACTAGTCGTAATTCATAAAAGGAAAACAACATTAATTCAAAAATAGATTACTAGTCGTAAAATAGATTACTAGTACGTTAATGTTGAATTTAATATTTAATTTCAAATAAGTTTCTAAATTAATTCCTACATCCATTACAATCATTTAGAGATCTTTCCAAATTCAACGTGTGTCATTAGTTACACCCTCCCCATAACACATTAAGTCATAAATAGGGGTAGTTTTGGAATTCGAAAAATACAATAAATCAGATTTTAAGTTATATTAGGTAACTTGCTTAGTTGGATCCTAGTCAACGGGTATTATTTGAAAAAATTGGGTATTTTAAATACAAAAACAAAAGGAAGGGTTGTAGGTGATTTAAAATGAATTTTATGGGTCTAAGCTCAATTTACTATTTATTTTTTTATAAAGTGTTAAGGTGGTTGACAGATGGAGAGAAGGGAACGTCTGAGAGAGAGAATAAGAGGGAGAGAGGAGATAGAAAAAACCTGGGGTGAGAGTTGCAGACGCGGGGATGGAGGGGCAGAGATGACCAAAATGTTTTATTTTTTAAGTGTTAAAGTGATTGACAGGTGTCGAAATATAATTGGATGGGGATACTTAGGTGGAATGCTTACGTTGGCATACCCGTGCCAGGCAAGTTTTTCTCCATGAATGGAGTGGGTTTTTGATACCTGGTCCATCAGTCCATTGGGGGTCAAGTTGGCCTTGCAATATGCATAAATAAATAATAATAAAAAGTGTACTTATTACTTTTTTTTTTTAATGAACATTTACCAAAAAAATTTATTAAGAAAATTGTGTCAATATTAATTTATTTATATATAAGCGATATTTCGGGAGGAAAAATATATTTTTTATTATGATACGGAGATAAATGCTCTTAACAACTTAAGCAATTAACTGTGGCGCCCTTAGACGATTAACTTACTAATTATTATTTTTGTATGTTTAGACTTGGAGTATATCTTCTTCTACGTCAATATTCGGATTTTGTCAACAACCTTGCACCGCTTCTCTCCCAAATAGCAAAACTGCTTCTCCTAGCTAGATCCAATGCCACTCCATCTCAGTGACGGGGGCTCCTCCCCCCCTCCCACTATACTGGGTCTTGCTAGCCTTTCGAGGATTCTCTCTCGGAGCATTTGGAATCCCCATCTTGCTTAGTTCGTAGTTCTCTCTTTTGAGGGCTAGTGACGTGTTCGAGCTTCACCTACTCGTATTTGAGGCATCATGCCTCCTTCCCTGTTTGCATCCCCAAATCTTCACCATACCTTTCCCTCAGAGATGTCCTTTTGGCTATCCCCTGATTGGTTGTTGTTATCTTCTAGGTGCATCGATTTCGAATCTGGTGGAGTTGGGGTCCCTCACTCTTCCATCTCGACTTAGGTGCGTCTCTTGGATATTGCGGCTTATTCAAAACGTGATCTCTCACATAAATCCTAGAAGTTGTGTAGAGCCACGACAATGCTACTGTTTGGGTGCTTGCACCACCTTCTTCCTATTTCATGGTTTCGGTTCTCTCGGCTTTTGATGGATTTGAGTAGTTTTGGTTATGGTGGTGGATTTGTGGCCGACAAGTTTATCTGTTGTTCGTTGTTCAATTGGGCATTTTGCTGTTTTTTTTCAATTTGTGTTGTAATTTTTAACTTTTGTTTATCTGTTTGTATCACCATCTGGGACAATCTTGGTGTTCTTGTTCATATGATATCACATATTAATTATTCTATTGTGCTTCCTTACTGGGTTGCTTGTTTTGTAATTTTGTGCTCTCCCCATTTTGGACGAGGTTCCTGTTTTATAAAATATCAACTTTCGAAAAAGAAAAAAAAATCTTCTTCTACGTCTCTCCTATCCCATGCACATGTTGAGTGCCAGAATGAAACCATCCAGATAGAGTTGAAATGAGTAAAGGAGGAGAACATGCACATGGCCTGTTTTTATTATTTTGTGTATGGAAAGCATCAAATCATTTTTATATGAAAAAATATGCAATATCCACAAACTTTCTTAATTTTATTATTGAATTAATTGCTTTATTTATGAGCTTTTCATGTATATGCTTATTTTAACATGAAATATTATACAAGTATCCATATAGAGCCTATTTAGAAAGAAAAATATAAAATTAACCACTTGTAATTTTTTTAATTGGTTATTAGAAAATTTAAACGCACTAAGAACTAATTAAAAAAGAATAAATGGCTAGTTTTGAATTTTTTTTCTTTTCAAATAAACTTTATATGAGTATTTGTACAATATGTCATGTAAAAATGAATTTTTTTATTACTAAAAACCTATTTATTTATTGGCCAATTGCCTACTTGGTAAACCACCTGATGAAATGTCACTAGTATTGATTCGAATTTTGAGGAACTTTTAGCTAGTTGATTTAATTATTATACATTGTGGGCTTGTGTAATGACTTTCGTTGGGCCCTTATTGGTCACTTCTTGGGCTGGTTCGCCCTGCTGTTCTATTTTTTCGGTTTGGGCTCTTGAGCTAAGGCATAAACACCATGTTTAACAATTCTCAGGAATTCTATAGTGGGTTTTATTTAAGACTAATCGTTGAATCAAATTGGTTAGCGGTTGAAAAAAATTGGTTAGTTTGATCCAACGATCAGATTAAGAATGTCTGCAATTTTTTTGTTTTTAATGTGGAAATTATGAATATATTTTCATGGTGGGACGAAGCAGAAGAGCTTTAGGTGGAAGAACCCACCTAAAGCACCCTAAAGATCCTTAAGCTTGCACACCCTTAAGAAAACAAGCTGGCTTATGTTTCTTTTAAGAACGAAATTTGCGAAAAGCACTCTTGCACATATTTGCAAATACATTAAATGGCCAAATTTCTGAGTCTATGCATTCTGCAAGGAATTAATTCCACAAACTTCATGCCCAGAAAATTATAAAAACAAGATCACTGGTTTTCACTCTACATATATCATGACGAACCCAGCACAAAACAACTAACTATTCCCTAATTTTAAAACAAGATCACTGGTTTTCATCATGAGCGCTTGATCAACATTTGGAGTTTGTGTGTGGTTGCCGTCCTCCTTTTATTATACAAGCAATAAATTTCTTCACTTACAAATACAATCAGGCCAACATAATGGATCGCATTCCTCTGAAAGCAAGTGATGGGGAGCATCCAGCTCTATAGGCTCTAGCTCTCTGGATTCCATGGCGACTTGGTCTAGTTTTGACCTTCGGCTCTCTTTGGCAAACCTGCAACTCACCATACAACTCTTTAAGGAAACAAAATGACATTATAAAAATTTAGAAAGAGGTTTACGATTTTGTTAGCATAATAATGTCATAAATTCTCAGTACAAGGCGTTGGTGCTTTGTTAATGGATGCATTTTGTATAACGTATCGATAATATGTTCGTACGTTTTGTTATTAACGTGTTGTCAACAATAACATCGACACCTTATCAATACCATATTGAGAGTTCGTACTTCAGAGATAGAAGAGGGAGACATAGGCAAAGATTATTACTTGCTGCTGCAATAACCAGGAGGACAACCAAGCAAACCAATTTGAGTGAAGCCTTAGTCATCTTGCTGGAAGCTGTAGTTGGGGCTCTGAATATGGGGCCATATTTATAGGTTTTAAATTGTCTGCTGACGTTAATGGCATCTTAAAACGATGATCAGCTTCAGTTGTCACCAGCACATCTCTTTTGTATTTGCTCTCTAAACTAATTGCAACTAGGTACAAGAGAAATCTTTAACTATTTGTAACAAGACTTGACTAACTCAACTTGACCTCAACTAAGGAAGGTGTATTCAATTTAGATATTACATGATTTTAAAAGAGTTATAAAGTTGATGGAGTTTAATTGAATTTAATTGAGTTTGACTGAATTCTACAAATTCCACATAGATTTTGACTGAATTAATATATAGATTTTAACTGAGTTTGTTAGAATTTTATTATTGATTTTAATGGAGTTTAAAAAGTCTGAATTGAATACACCAAGAATTGAATAGACTTTTATAAAGAGTTCTGTTATTTCCACCCCCAGTCCTATTTTCCCACCCACCATGTAAATTTGAAAAAACAAAGTCCTATTTTTACACCCACCATTATTCCTAAAATACCCTTTAATTATTAATTCAAGCAAATTATCCTTACTTTCATTCAAAGCATGCTTCAAACCTTCACCCTTGTCAATCAAAACGCGTGGGATCCTCTGTAAAGTATTATTAAAAATTAAAAAATAAAGAAAATCGCTCTCAATGTTCATCGTCTATCCATCGAAAGAAAACAATATATAAATTTGAAAAAAACATAATCCTATTTTTACACCCACCATTATTCCTAAAATACCCTTTAATTATTAATTCAAGCAAATTATCCTTACTTTCATTCAAAGCATGCTTCAAACCTTCACCTCTGTCAATCAAAACGTGTGGGATCCTCTGTAAAGTATTATTAAAAATTAAAAAATAAAGAAAATCGCTCTCAATGTTCATCGTCTATCCACTGAACGAAAACAATAACGGAGAGAAAAGCCAAAATTAGAAAGAAGATGAAGAGTAAACTGAGCAAATGGAATAGAAAGCATGTGCCCTTGGGTTTAGAAACTGAGGAGAAATCTGATGGAATTGGATTGGACCCAATTGGAAATTTTGAAGTTTTATTAGAATTTTGATTTGGGTTTGGTCGGGATGAGGGAGAGAGGGAGGGGTTGGGGTTTGACAAGGATGAAGGAGAATATGTGTTTTTTTAATCTAAAGTCCTTAAAAGTCATTTTACAAATGGATAAATTTGTTTTTATATTTTGAAGATAAGGTGGATGGAAATAGCAGCACTCTTTATAAAATCGTGATTGAATACACCTAAATTTTTAAACTTCTTTAAAAAAATTTAAAATCTAAATTGAATACACCCTCCTAACAAAATTTAACTTTCTCACAAACTGCTGACTGTTGGCTTTGCAAGGTGTTTGCAAGCAAAGTTTGAGTTGAAATATAGAGCTCTTTATAAAACCTAGTCATAAATGTAGATTAATTTGGGTTGAATGGCTCAAATAAGTGGTTGTGGGTTTGACCATTGGGTCATGCCTAATTAATGTATATTTAATTAATCAAAAAATAGCCTTGGTTCTGTGATTTAAATTAAACATGATTAGTTAATTAAAACAGTTAATTTTTAATTGACTGTTTTATTTATTGTTTTATTTAATTGTTAAATTCAATTAAATACTTATTGTTGTTCCGCCAACACTAACTAGGCTCATGTGTCCAAGTCTCACTGTTGGCTTCGGACTCCTCCTCAAATATATTTTCCTCTTCCTTTCTTTCTCTCACCATATCTCATCAACTTATTCTTTTCTTCCTTCTCTCAGCCATCACCACCGCAGACCCTGCCACCCGGAGGACTGCCCTAATGCTTCATGATGCCGCCACCAAAGACTCATGCAACCGCCTCATGAATTTCTTGCCTTTCACTACAAAAAATAGTCCTAATGGGGAGTCTCTTTTAAAAATGGATTATAACAGTCTCATTATTTTTTTTTTCTGCTGACGTTAATGGCATCTTAAAACGATGATCAACTTCAGTTGTCACCAGCGCATCTCTTTTGTATTTGCTCTCTAAACTAAGTTACAAGAGAAATCTTTAACTATTTGTAACAAGAGTTGACTATTTTATTTTTTGGGACTGAAGACGAGACCTCAACTAACAAAATTTGACTTTCTCACAAACCGTTGACTGTCGGCTTTGCAAGGTATTTGCAAGTAATGTTTGGGACTGATTCTTTAGGAAGCGCTTTGGATCATAAGCGCTTCTAACAAAAGCGCTTTTATTATAAAGTTGTTGAAAATTTCATAAAAAATCGAAGTGCTTTCTAAAGAAACACATGATAGGTGCTTCTCCAGAAAGTGCTTTTATGGCCCATAAGCACTTCTAAACTCTTCTGTCAAACGCCGTTAGAAGCGCTTTTATTTGTCATAAAGCACTTTTAACCCTTCTATAAACACTCCCAAACAGGCCCTTAATCCCATATTGGAAAACTGGAGTTCCCTTGAGCTCTTTAGAAGACCTAGTCATAAATGTAGAATAGTTTGGGTTGGGCCATCCAATTGGCCCAAATAAGTGGCTTGTGGGTTTCACATTGGGTCATGCCTAATTAATATATACTTAATTAATCAAAAAATCGCCTCGATTATGTGATTTAAATCAAACCCGATTAGTTAATTAATTATTTATATTATTTTAAAATTCAAATATCATATAATGTTTTTGTCTACAAGCATTGAGTAGGGGCGAGTTTATCTCAACCATCACCACCGCAGGCCCTGCCACCCGGAGGACTGCCCTAATGCCTCATGATGCCACCACCAAAGACTTATACAACCTCCCTCATGAATTCCTTGCCTTTCACTACGAAAAATAGTCCTAATGGGTACTCTCTTTTAAAAACGGATATATAACAGTCTCATTCTTTTTTGAAATGGAAACAGTTTTTTAGATCAGTATGAGTAAATATAATTCCAATTGTCATCTGTGTGCTTTGTTTAAAAAAAGTTATATGAGCTTTATTTATTTACTACATTAACTGCAGCAAGAAGGGATTATATTCTGATTTCGAATGGGCTTTAAATAGCTATGTTTGTCCTTTTTCAGACAAGAATCACAACTCTTCAGCACAATTATGTCTGTTAATTCAAAATTTAAAAATTAAATTCGAATTAACACTTATATAATAGAAATTAATTTATTGTTAAACACAATTCAAGACAAAAGCCAAGGGTATGGGCTAAAGTCAAGCCCACTTCCAAGGCCATTCAAAGTTAATAAGAAGGAAAGATAAATCGTTATAAAGTGTTGAGTGATTTTGTATTTTTCAATGTGGGATTCTATTTTTCTATTCAAACTACCAACAATTGTTGCCTGCATATTGTTGGTGAATCCCAACCTCTGTAATTCATCAATAGTTTGGAATCACTCACGATCGTGAACGATTATATTCCTAACATTTTTTTATATTGAAAACAGGACATAAGTTAGAAGAGCTCCCCCTAACCAAATGAAAAAACAAAACCCACCCACCATAAATCCTAACAATTTCAAGTGGTGAGATGGGTTGAGTTGACACAAAAGTTCAGGATTTCCACATGTGGTTATTCCAGTCCCATGTGCATAAGATAAGCATTGTACGTATTAAATCGATCTTCCTTTTGTTAGTTATAATATGATTTAGGTGATTCAAGTTGTTTTATATCCATTGGCTGGTTTGGACTTTGGGGCCTCTATTGCTCCTTCGGTGCGCTATTGGGCAGTATTGACCAAGGTTTACCATGTTATGCGGATCTAGGCATGCACGTTGTTGCAATTTGCAAAGGTCAAAAGTGTATCTATGCTTCGAAATCTCCATGTCTTAGCCTTCAATTGTTTGTATATGTTTGTTTAAGCACTCTCTCTCTCTCTCTCTCTCTCTCTCTCTCTCTCTCAATATGGTAATTATTGTTCCACCTTATATTGTTAATGGGTTCAACTTCCACCAACATCATATATGCATGATATATACATATATGGGTTTTTTTATAAATAAAAAACTATAGTGGGCCCTCCTCTAGGTTTTGTTCTAGAATTGACCATGTTCAAGTTCCCTGATACTAACTTCAACAGTACACAGTTCCTTACAGTTAATTATATGATGATAACCTCACACTAATCGCAAATTGTATCACCCCTTGAATCCATAAAAGAGATAGCGATATTCCGAATTCATCCAGAAATAGCGATATTATGAAATCGAACTTGTAATGGACATTTATCTCAATATTCAAAATAAGTGTAACTCTCTTGGCATTCGTTTGCTATTAAATGAAACAATAATGATATAAGAATGGATTGTTAATTAATTAATTTTTTAGTCTCTTGTGCTAGCATATATAAATTACTAATGGGCTGCCACTACTTACAAGTTACAACCATTATTATGTAAGTTGACTTTCTCCCTCTCCTTTTTATTTTCTTTCTCTAGGCAAAGTCAATTGATTCTCATTTGTCCATTCTACATATTAGTTCCTTCTTATAATATTTTACACTGTCAATGAACCTAATCGCTTCTTCCTCAGTAGATTATTTTGAAAACTACTGATATTTTAATTACAATATCTCATCATAAATTATTCTTTATTTTTTATTTCTGAAAAATGGAAGTAATTAATATCTGATATGCTCTAGAAAAGACTATAGGATCGCAAGTGCTAACAATATATTAACTACATGTAGTTTTATTTTTTTAGTCAAAAGGCGATAACATTTTATTCGAGGAGAAGAATAAAACAAGTACAAAAATCGGGCTATGTCTTAGAGGCTAAACTAAGTACATGTAGTTTAGTGGTATAAATCCCAACGCATATAGTTAGGTACCCTCATACCATTTCTTTGTTCTCATTCCATCTCTTTGCTTCATCTCTAAGTGACCTGAACAAACAAAGACAGCACAAACACCAATGGCCTCGGATTCCCCACTTCAATCCAAGTCTCTCTACACCTCAAATATCTTCTTCCTTTTTCTTCTCCTCTCAACAAATCTCCTCACTTTGTTCTTTTCCTCATCCTTTTCCATCTGCTCTCTCAAATCTCTCTCCACCGCAGCAACCACCGCTGACCTTGCAACCCCAACCACGGGATTAAACCTCCCGGAGGCTCCTACGGAAGACACATCCGATCTCCCACCCGAATTCCTTGCCTTTGCATCCGGACAACTCCTCCCATTTGGCTACAACATCAACTTTGACTCCAACACCATTTACCCTGCAGTTGGCCAAGCATGCACGCTTTTCCCCGATCTCCTCAGCCGCTTCATGTCCTACAAAGTCAACGGGTCGTGTCCGGATGACGAGTTTTTAGCCCAAAGGCTCCTCCTCAAGGGCTGCGAGCCCTTACCCCGCCGCCGCTGCCGCCCTGCCTCAAACGCTAACTATGTGGAACCCTATCCTCTTCCCAAAAGCTTCTGGTCCACACCATCCGACTCCTCAGTCGTATGGACAGCTTACAAATGCAAAAACTACAGCTGCCTCGTCAACAGAAAGAAAAACAATAAGGGTTTTGACGACTGCAAAGACTGCTTTGACCTCCAAGGAAATGAGAAGACTCGTTGGGGAAAAGGCAAAGGAGGAGGGCTAGACTTCGGTGTGGATGAAGTCTTGGGGTTCAAGAAACCCGGGACGATACGAATCGGGCTGGACATTGGCGGCGGAGTGGCCACATTCGCTGTGAGAATGAGGGAAAGGAACGTCACAATTGTGACAACTTCAATGAACTTGAACGGTCCTTTTAACAGCTTCATAGCTTCAAGAGGGGTTGTGCCTTTGTACATAAGCATTTCACAGAGACTGCCTTTTTTCGATAACACTTTGGATATTGTGCATTCAATGCACGTTTTGAGTAATTGGATACCAACGACATTGCTTCATTTTGCGGTGTTTGATATCTACAGAATCCTTAGGCCTGGGGGGTTATTTTGGCTTGACCATTTTTTCTGTGTAGGTGAGCAGTTGGAAGAGGTCTATGGACCGCTCATTGAGAGCGTTGGATTCAAGAAGTTGAAGTGGGTTGTTGGGAGGAAGCTTGATCGTGGGCCGGAGCGACGGGAGATGTACCTTTCGGCTTTGCTGGAGAAGCCATTGAAGAATTCTTGGTGATTAATTTGTTAACAAAGAGAAGAAAGGAAAAAAAAAGAAAAAGAAGCCTGAGCTGGCTTTTGTTTGTTGTAAGAGTTTTGTTTTTGTTTGGTTTTTTTTTTTATATTAAGTACATAGAAGAATATTGGAGACTGAGGTATGAGAGATGTGAAGTAGAACAAGGAAGAACACACATTTTATAAAGGGTAATGCTAGGCTTACCACATTTTTCATACCACATTCATACCACCTCTCTAATAGAGGTGGAGCCCACCAATACAATGGGGCCCACCTCTATTAGAGAGATGGTATAAAAATGTGGTAAGCCTAGCATTTTCCAATGATAAAGGGTAATGCTAGGCTTACCACATTTTTCATACCACATTCATACCACCTCTCTAATAGAGGTGGAGCCCACCAATACAATGGGGCCCACCTCTATTAGAGAGATGGTATAAATGTGGTATGAAAAATGTGGTAAGCCTAGCATTTTCCAATGATAAAGGGTAATGCTAGGCTTACCACATTTTTCATACCACATTCATACCACCTCTCTAATAGAGGTGGAGCCCACCAATTTTGGTTAGAGTAAAATTAATTTCTTCATGCAAACATGCATATTAGGGATGCTGGAATTTAAGAATACCTCATTTTATAAAAGGAAAATGCTAGGCTTACCACATTTTTCATACCACATTTATACCATCTCTCTAATAGAGGTGGGCCCCATTGTATTGGTGGGCTCCACCTCTATTAGAGAGGTGGTATGAATGTGGTATGAAAAATGTGGTAAGCCTAGCATTACCCTTTATCATTTGATTGGAGATCATAAATAATCTCGACTCTAAATGCCAACTAATTATACATTGATGGTATTCCCAACAACATATCGCACTTAGAATGAGAGCATCATGTCATTTTCTCTCAATCTAAGCAAAAGATTATAAAATAATACGGTAGTACGGTCACGTGGTATCATGCACTTAATTAGACTTTGTAAGTTGGTGTGTTTTGTAGGACATGAAACCAAGTAGATAGATTTGATAATATAAAAAATTAGATAAATAAATAAATCTTTAGTCAAAAGGCATAGGCTGCATTTGGATTAAAGTAATTTGATAGAAAAAATTTGGATTTTTTTTTTGGTCAAGGTTAATTTTTCTAAAAGAACTAGAACACAACGGATATTTCAAATTTTATTTTATTTTTAATTCAAATCATGAAATTATGTAAATTCCTAATATTGGGTTTAAAATCCCAGATTCCCAGCCAGGCAAGCATCTTGAGGATGCATGAACTATCAGACAAGTTTCCAAACTGTCACATTTATGTCCAAATTTCTTGAATTACGATTTTGTCCTCTTCCAAGGCAATTTCCAGGTGGACCTGAGGTTGGATAAATAAATAAATAAATATATATATAAAATAAATATATATATATATATATATATATATATATATATATTCTTTTAGAAAATTAATAAAATCAATACGTTGTAAAATTGAAAATATTAAAAAAGAATGCATGCATATATAACACTTCTGGCTTACAACCTGGAAAAAAAAAAAGAAAAAAAGTAACTTTTTCTTGGCCATATTCAACCCCTCGATTTCATCGACCAGTCAACAAAAAAAGAAAAGTAGAAGCTGTTACATTCTAAACATGAACTCTTCCCTAATAATATTAAGTAGACAAGTTTTCCTAATTGTTTTTTTCTTCTTCTTCTTCTTCTTCTTCTTCTTCTTCTTCTTCTTCTTCTTCTTCTTCTCTTCCCATTCTTCGTAATTGTTTGATCCCTATTTTCATGATTTGAAGTGAAGGATGAGTTCATCTGCGTTTAGTTTAATGCAAGAGGTACGGGACCACAAATTAATATTGCATTTCCTTTTGTCTTTGTTGCAAATAATTAAATCTCAATATTATTTTGTTCTTTGCCTTGATTATGTTTCATTATACATTTGAACTCAAAGTTAATCTTGTAGTTTATGCTATACTTAGTCAGCAGATGAGCTAATTAATTATATGTCTTATTCCCATCTACTTGTTCGTACCACAGGATTGGGATAGTTGTGGAACTAGCTTCTCCAACATATATATGGTTGTGTATTTTAGTATTGTATGTATTAGAATGGGACAATCTAGCTAACCCAGAATCAATTAACAATGGGTTGAGAGCTTAAAATCTTTTAAACTATTAGGCAAGGCTTCCCTTTCTCAGTGTCTTTTAAACTATTAGGCAAGGCTTCTCTTTCTCAGTGTGAGATCAACACACAATACACTCGAGTATTGAGTTACTCAAGTCAAATAAGTGGACAACATATATTATTCGGTGAAGTGAAAGTACGTGTGTCCGTTACGGTCAACATGTGGATAATATGCTCTGATACCGTATTAGAATGTAAGCATTGAGCCCAACTCAATTGACAATAAATGAAAGGGTCCAAGATCTTTTAAACTATTGAGAAAGACTTCCCTTTTTCATTGTGGGATATGTACTCAACATCTTGATCACATCCCACACAAACTCTCTTGTACTGATGAGCTATTAGCCTCTTGCAAACATTACTTTGTAAATTTAAACTGTTGAAGATTGTAAGAGTATCACACTAAAAACTTGAAAAAATGAAAATTACAATATCTAAGTTTGTACTCCAACTAGTAATAATAATGAGGCCTTTTGTAATAAAACATCATACATGTTGGACTACACATGTGATTAAGTTAGGGATAACATCGATGTTGGTGGTAATGGACCGCTTGTTCATCTTTATGAAATCTCAACCTCAATGAGTAAAAAGAGGCAGAAAAAAACAATTAATTACTTTTGAATGCAATCATGTTCCACTACATGCATTGAATCTCTAGATTAGATCAATAAGTAGGTTCAAGCTCGTACAAAAAGGAATTCATGAAATGTAAATAGCTATAATCCTCCAAATAACTATTACCCTTCTATTGAGGGATTTATTTGAGGGACACTTTGTAGGATCCATTACAAATTTTATTTCAACGACCTGAACTGTCTATTTTTCATGTCTTCATTCATAAATCATCCTTGCAACAAATTAGGCAAATTGAAAACCATTAAGACATCTAGTTGTGAATAATAAAATAGATGAACACGGTGCTTCCAGAAAATACTAAAATGAGAAAAATTAATTGAATGGTCAAATGACTTTAGATTCAAACAATTTTTGCCAGAGATGCAATACATAGTGGGCTCACAAGGGTCCCTCAAATATTATTTGATGGATCCCTCAATTTAAACTTTTATTTTAATGTTACTATTTAAAAGATAGATTTTCATATTGGAATTCCCCCATATTATAAGAAACCACAATGAGTTATAATCAAAATAAAACTTAAAAAATATAGAAATTAAATTGTAACTGCCCAAATGTGGAAAAATGAAAACGAAAAAATTGGGCGTTACGAAGAAGAAATGATAAGGGAAGCTATTGCTAGAGGAGTAGAGAGATAAAGAGAGTGATGGTAGCTATTATAGGAAATACAGAGTAATGAGAAAATTGGGGACATACTAGGTATTTTCTTACAAAAGGGTGACCAAACCACTTCTTTTAAATAGTAGTATAGATGCTAACGAGATTTAGTCCAATGGAAAATGGCATTGACTTGCAAACTAGTGGTCTCAAGTTTAAAGCACTTTTGTAGTGTGTATGTAAAAAACTCTTCTCCCCCTTGTAGTTTAGACTACTGCTTGTATTCAAAATAGTAGTACATATTATATTATATTAAAATCTCATATTTTCTACAAGTTATTTAACCATCGTATTAAGTATAAGAATCAAACACCTAACCATTTTAAAGACTAGGGCTCGTTTTGATCGTGGATTGAACTTCTTGGGAATAATAAACTTCCCATGTCTAATCCCACGAGATGGGAATGGAAGATGTTCATTCCCATGTTTGGGAACACTTGGAAATGAGGACTAGGAAATTTAACTTTCTCTCATTCCCATGTTTGGTTAGTGGAGTATTAGGAATGAAAAGTTGTTCGGTCTTCCAACAATACCCTTGATTTTTTATTATTAAAAGTTATTAATATGAAGAGTTTTTTAAGGGTCAAAATTGATATTTAAAAATAATAACATAGGTAAGTTAGACTTAAAAAACTGAATTAAATGCTTTCCCAAGCCCAGGGGGAAAGTTTCTCTCAAGGTGAGCCAATGGTATGAAATTTCCCCTACATGGGAAGTCCATATCCATGAGTCCAGAATTACATTCCCAAGATAACACTGAATGCAATTTGAAACCCATTCCCAAGCTCCTAAACCTTGAACCAAACAAGTAACGCTTTTCTCGACCAACAAAAACACGACAATTTGGCAGACATGGGTTACACCAGTTAGCCAAGAAAGTTAGCATGCCCTCTTGTACTCAAGTTTGAGTCCCCCTTCCTATAAATTAGATAAATTTAGAGTAATTTAGACTATTGCTTGTATAAAAAAAAACACACACACACACGACAATTTCACCACTTGCTGAGTTGTAAATGCTGACGTATTTCATCGCAATGGAATTTTTTAAAATGTGAGAATATATCTTGCCACGATATGGGATGAAATTTTCACATCATCACCTAAAACACTTGTTGGTGACGAAAGTTTAACTGTTACAATAAAGTCATGTTTACTTATCAGAAATGAGAGAAACCGTGAATTGAGGAACTTAGCAATAGAGGAATTAATGATTTGGAATCAAATCAACTACTTCCCTAGATCTCATTCATGATTTGGAGTGTATTTATTATGGATTTTTGGAACCACATAAACCTTGGAACGCAGGGAGATCATGAAATGCAATCATTCCAATACCAATGTGTTAGTGAACACAGTAGAAGCAGGAATTGGAATCATTCCAATACCCATTCTTGATACTGTAGTTATTTTCATCTATAGGGAAAATTTTCACTCACATGTTTACTTACAAGCAATGGAGGAAGTCATGAATTGGGGAACTTAAGAATAAGGGAATATGGACTTGGAATCGGATAAACTTCTCCCCTACTTGATCTAATACCTAGTTTTGAGGGTATTTGATTACGGTTTTTAACATAAAACCCACATAATTTTTTATTCCTTATGTGTAAGTAAACGCGTGAGAAGGAATTGGAATCATTCCAAAATCCATTTGTTAGTAAACAAACAGTTTCCGATACTCATTCCTAATAAATAAATGTGAATAATAGTTAATGAATGTATCACCCATTTGACAATGAAACAAAAATTTTGTCCCCAAAATATGAGCGATTTTTTTTTCTTTTTTTTTAAAATTTTTAAATTGATATAAAAATGCACAATAACTTTTAGTTGATCTTTTGTGGGGTTTTGTTCATCTCTCTTCGGGTTGCATACTTCATTCTAATGAGTTATTTTCTGTGATAGTTTCAATTGAGTTTGCTTGCTGCTCGTGATTGGGGTCATGTTTGGTTGGAGAGTGACAACAGTCTGCTCTTTCTTGTCTTTAGTCGTACAAAAATCTTTATCCCAATTTGGGATTAGGTGCTTAGAGTACGGTTTTGGCATGATGTCCCTAATGTTGATCTCTTGTCACTCTTGCAACCTTGGCTTCCTCTCTTCATTAATAAACGCATGCCCTTGATTTCTAACTAGATAAAAATAAAACAAAAACAATAAAAAATAATTGTTGTACATTAGGCTCCCATTTGTTGTATACCACTCTAAATGAGTTGATTATCATATTCTCTTGTATAAATTGTGTGACCTTCAAGCATACCGCACTTTGTAGGTTGAAGAAGCAGTTCCCAGTGGAAATCAAAAGCCAGAATGGCTTGAATCATTTTTAGGAAAAACCTTCTTTGACGACTGTTTAGCTCATCCTATACGCAAGAATGAGTTGAATAAGTACTGTATCAATTGTAACAAGTCAGCTTGCCAGTACTGCATGGCTTCAGGTGCTCATCGCCTACACAGAATATTGAAAGTTTACAGGCACGTCTATAGGGATGTTGTTTCACTTGCTGCCATGGAAAAGTATATTGATTGTTCCCAAATTCAGGTACATTTGAGTTCATGTATATATTAATATTATATATTCTGTGCTGTGCATTCCCTTTTCAAAATTATTGCTTGTGTTGTTTTCCTTCTTTTCATTCTGGTTTTCTTTCAGCCATATAGATGCAACAAGCGATTGGTTATATCTCTGAGTCCTCTCCCCCACTCCGGCCCGACATCTAACACTGGGGCAGCATGTGAGACCTGTAGAAGAAGATTAACTGAACCAGAGCTCTTTCGCTATTGCTGTATTGCTTGCAAGGAAATTATCTGACTCTGCTGTCTATTTATATATATTCTGTGTATATTTATCCACTATATATGTATGTTATTATATTGGTTTGATTTTACGTTGATTTTACGTTTGATTCAATTTGTTTAGAATTTATGCTAAAACTTCAGGTCGTAGCGTTTTCAAGGAAGGCCAGCGACTCTGATCCTCCATTTCTTGCCGTCCAGAATGTAGACAAGGACAAGCAGAAGAGGGTTCTGTCACCTGAAAAATGTTCACGCAAAAGAAAGGGAAAACCTTTCAGAGCTCCTCTTTTCTAAAAGCCATACGTGAGTTCACTTGCTTCATGTTTAAAAACCCAAGTAAATCACTTTTTGCAGTAATGTAATTAATTTAACAATGAAAAAATTTCTCAGTCAAACCTGCTTTCTTGTTTTCTTTTCAGCTCTTTTTTCAATCTCTCATATCTAGAATATCATGGAAGGCCTTCTTCAAGAACTGTACAAATACAGCATCACCAGACAGCCTGACTCTGTGTGTGGAAGTGAGAGAGAGAGAGAGGGAGAGAGATGAGCATGACTCAAAAGAATTCTTTATTATTGACTTTATCTGTCCAAAAGAATGAACTCGAATCTGAAATTTACAATTACTATTTTCGAAGCAACAAGATTAGCAAATCTATATGCATTTCCCTCTTCTAGTTATTCAGTGTGTGCAGAAAATAGAGAAAGCATCAGAACAGTCAAATCTAAGACAAGGTTCAAATTTAGGCGGCACCAGTGAAAGACAACATGCTGAGCACACAAACAGCGGAGGAACAGTATCAGCATCCTCAATTCCACAGCAGCGTGTATGCTGCCACACCTCGCAGATGTCGCATGCCACCATCCTCTCCCCATCATCATCTCTAGCTCCACACTCACATCTCACCATCCAAGTGTCCGATCCACCTTCATACCTCAAAGGCGTGTCTAAATATATCCCAGTTCCTCTCACACCAACCTCTGCTCCCGATTGAACTACTCCAAAAAGTACTTCCATATCCTCCATTTCATCCAACCCTTCAATTCCTGTGACCACAAACCGTTCTGTGATACAATAAGTATCCCTCAGTGCGGTCTCAGCTGCTCGCTTTAGCTCTCCAATGGTTGCATGCAGTGGCATTACTACTATCTCACCAGGTGGCAGCTCTCTCTTGAACTCAATGTCCATGTCCATCGAACTGGGCAAGAGTTGGCAAATGAATGTCAACAACTGTTCTTCCTCATCCCTAAATGAACATTCCTTTACGAAGTGTTTGGTGTCCAATATTGCTCGAGTAGCCAACTCCACCAACTCTGATTCTGGGTGTCCCAATAGCACGTGCTCATACAGATAAAGCACATCGTTGTAAACATCAACTCCAGGAACTAGAGCAGCTGATGGAAGGGACTGAGGAAGTATCTCATTTTCAGGTTCAGGGACCTTAACTCCATCTGTAAGATCATGAACCGTATACTCCAAAATCCGAGTTGTTGGGTTCACTGCACGGCAGACAATGTGATTCCCAACAATCACATTGTTCAGTGATTTCAGCACATAATCCAACAAACCTGTATCTCCAATATGTAATCTAGCTGCATCTCGCACATCTTGCCGGGTCATCCCACCATGACTGAAGTCTCTCTCTTTCTTTTCTTGCAATGCATTCACTATCACATCTGCCGTAAACTCTAGTCTTCTCTGAGGCCATCTGCTATCCATGTGAGCAATAACAGTAGTGAACTTCCTATACCTCAGAGACTTTTCCTTCATTGGGGGCTTAATCTGGAGAGCTGCTCGGGTTGCAGGTTTTGCAGTGGAAGATGAAAATGTAGAAGTGGCCATTAATGATTTCTTCTGTGCAGGAACACTAGCCTTGACAGTCAGCATAAACCTGAGAAGATCTTTGATGGTGATCAATTGTGTTTCACTCAAATTTCTGTAATAACGAATTATTTGTTTGAGTTCTTCACACTGGTCCATATCACTGAAAGCCTGGATGATCCCTTCAAGTTCTAATGAGCTCAGAATCTTAAGTGATCTTTCATAATTGTGTTCTGTGACACCAAAGCTTCCGTGGCTGAACCTGTACCCCCATCGACCAAACCAAGAATGCCCATATGCAATACCATGGAGAAGGCGAAGATCCATAGACCGCTTTTTGGAGACATCCTCAACAGTGATTGTCCTGCAAAATAGAAGAAAGCATCAAAACCAGTTCATTGATTTTCAATAATATAATTGCGAAATCAAGAAATCTAGGGTTTTCCTATTACCTGGTTCGAAGATTTGTGCAAATTCTGTCCCAAAGATCCATAATTTCTCTCCCATAGAGATGCTTAGAACCCCCTTCAAGTCCATTGACGCAGACCAAGTGAGCATACCCATTACAGTGAATCAACCCATGCAATAGATGGGTCGGAATATCAAAGATGCCATCTTCCAGAGGCTTATGCCACTTATCATCCATTGGAATTATAATATGGTACTTTCGCTTTGAAACAAAATGATTACTCCAACCTAAACAAAAATAACATGTCATGTCCCAAGCAGAGAACAAGCTGAGTAGCTGAAGATGGAAGAATAGAAAAGCTAGAATGACAGTGCTATAGCAGAAAGGATAGAGTGCTGTGGAATGACAGCACAATCAACTAACAGAGTGCTGCGGATAAAGAAACCCAAAGGGTCTGGCATTGGTTTTATAGAAAAGGGAAATGCAAGTCATTGAACATGGATGGAATGAAAGAACTAGGAATCATTTCTGGGGTTAGGATTACAAACAAGTTCTCTAACTTAGGCTCCTTTCAGAGAAGGAAGAGTTAAATTCTTGATTTCGCAGAATCCAAGAACTAAAAGCAACCCTTAGTTTATATGCTCTAGTCTAAAACACAGAACTGTCCAGTCCAAGAAAAAATTAGAGGCAAAAAGGGTTTTCAGAAACCGCAAAATAGCGAGAAACCCACTTGAAAATCGAAAAACCAAGGGACAAAGGTAAAGATAAGCAATTGTTGGAACATCAATGACCAATTTCTAGCCCTAAACAAAAACTTGCCGAAACGCAATTGAGAAATCAAAGAGAAAAACACATTGGAACAGAGTAACAAGAGTTCTACAGCAGAAGCCAACTTTACAAACCAGCAAATAAAGTAAAAGATAAGCAATTTCTGAAACACCAATGATGAATTCCTAACCCTGCACCAAAATTTTAAAAAACCCAATTGAGAGAAATCGAAGAAACTATCAAATCAGAACAGAGAAATTCGAGTTCTACAGTACAACCCCATTCGAAAAAAGAAGGAACAAAGTAAATCATGAGCAATTTTGGGACAAATAACAAATTCCTAACCGTGAACAAAAATTTGCAGAAACCCAAATGAGAAATCGAAGAAATAACCAAATTAGAAGAGAGAAATTCGAGTTCAAACCTGTGCACCGGCAGTGATCACAAAAGGGTCTTTCAGAGGTCTTCACATCTTCTTCAATGGTGTAAAGAGGAACAACAAGGCTTCTGTTGTCATGCACAAGAAGAGTGCACCAAGTGGGCATTCCCTGGACACTGTAGTCTTCAAGCTCAGCACATTCTTGAAGAAAGAGACGAATGTTTTCTCGAAATGGACCATTTGGACCGATTGGGCAACCAGGGTCGCAAAACGAACTGAACCCATAAATCTTTGGCCTTCGCTTCCTCTTCTTGCAAGCTTCAAGGATTGGAATTGACATGGTCTTCACTTTAAAGTTTCTAGCTTTAGCTTTCTCTCTCTCCTCCAAGACTTTGCTTTCTTGAAATCTTTAAAGACTTGGAGTTTGTAGCTTTAGCTATCTCTCTCTCCCCCTCTCCCTCCCTCTCTCTCTCTCTCTCTCTCTCTCTCTCTCTCTCTCCTCCAAGACTTCGTTTTCTTGAAATCGTTAAGGACTTGGAGTTTGTTGGGCGTTCGTCAGTTACAGGCTTGGCCTTTTCAGTTGTCACCGATACAATTTTCCCGCTCGAATTGGAATATGACTCAATGTACAAAATGGCCCTTACATATGACATATTTTTCAAGTTTACCTGTGGGCCGTGAGTTCTTAGCTGCTTGACCTTGACTTAGGGCTCTTCATCAGGCTGGGCCAAGGTTTCAGAGGGCCAGGCCGCCATGGGCCTAAACGGGTCAGACTTTTTTGAAAAAACATTATTTTTTACCAAGTCTATTAAATCTTTTTGTTATACAATTTTTGTCAAAAGTGATCTTAAACAATAGTATAGATTACTAAACTTAGACCAATAGCTTTGAAAAATATTATATCTAAAAATGAATCCTATGAAAATGTGTTACTTATATCCCAACCTAGAATTGACATCATGAAAATTAAAGCAATTTGTGCCGCTCTAAGGTTGGGCGAGCCTAGGACGGGCCTAGTTGGGCTGAGGGTATCACATCCTAAGCCCAAGCCCAGCCCAAGCCCTACCCAATCTTAGAGCAGGTCAAGTCGAGCGAGCCTAACCATTGGGTTGGATCCGGCTTTGGCCCATCAGGCCTTAGGCTACCCACATTGAGCCGCAGGCCGCGGGCCAAATGATGATCCTTACCTTGACTTGAGCAACCCACATTGAGCCGCAGGCCGCGGGCCAAATGATGATCCTTACCTTGACTTGAGCAAGCATTGAGTTGAGTGAGGTGATTATGAGTATGGGCATTTTAGTCATTTGGAGAAGCGTTATAGCCCATCCGAACTAAGGGCTCGTTTGGGAGTGATTTTGTAGAAGCGATTTTGCTCATTAGTGATTTTAGCATAATCATTTTATGTTAGTAGTGCTTTTACACAAAATCTGTTTATTGTTTGGCTATCACCATAGAAGTGCTTTTATACTGCCCAAAAAAAAAATTGATTTTTATTTTATTCGTAGTGTTTGGCTTCCTAAAGAAAAAAGTGATTTTGTTTTCCATTTTTTATATTTTATTTTCATAATCAAACATTTTAAAATTGATAACCAATCACATAATATTAAATCTTGGGCATTCTTAAATGAATATTGAAAATATATAGCTTCAAATTATACCAAATTTTTTATAAAGAAATATGAACAAAATTTTTTTTAGGATAAGAAAATATATTTTTAAGTAACACAAATATCAAGTAGACATAAGAAGATTTTGGTAATAAAAGTTATATCTTACAAGTGCACGAATCAATCTGATAGTATAACAAGCAAATACCAGAGTCGTTCCCACTTTAAATCGAATAAAATATCCATTATGCTCCCAATATGGTAATAAAAAAATACTCTTTTTTTCCCAAAAATATCCATTATTTATATTCTCAGTTTCTTCTATTTTCCTTTTTCGAAGGCCTTCCTTGTTATACTCTGTAAGTACATCATGCAATTGTCTTCTTACATCAGTTTCAGAAAATTTAGTAGGGGCAAGTCCCCATTCTCGCGTGCCATCAAAAGATACTATATCTTTATGAAATTTATGATCTCTAAGTAAAAGCCGACGATGACCCACATAGCAATACTTTCCTCCATGTTTCAACCAATGAGATCTGGTGTGAATGTTGCAACAAGGACATGCTTTCTCTCCTCTTTTACTCCAACACAATAAGTTCCCATAGACAGGAAAGTCATTGATAGTCCAGAATAATGTAGCATGTAGTTTAAACATTTGATTACTACAAGCATCATAAGTATACTGTTGTGTAGATTACAGCTGCACCAAAATGGATTCAGTTGCATCCTCAACTTGTGATACTCGCAAGTGCACGAGCCGTTGGTAGTTTAGCGTATGTAAGTGCGAGGTCGATTCCACAGGGATTGGTGATTGAATGATCCAATTTAGTTTCCCTACACAAAATAGAAACAAAAACGAAGAACATAAAACAAGGAAGAAAGAAATAAGTAACTCAAGCAAATAAGTTCCCAAGTTCAATTTAGATTAATGGATTGATTCTAGCTAAAGTATGATTAAGCCATGGTGTGTGGTCATAACCTTGTGTTCCTAATTCCCTAATTTGATCATTTGTTGTCTAACCTAAAACTAAGCATTAGGAACCCATTAAGCATAGAAGAACATTTTAAACAACCAAGTATGTATCTAATCCCTGTTGTCGAATGTCCATACATACTCTTCCTATTCATAGTTCAATTCGAATTAAAGCATGGTGTATACTCTTAATTCAAACCAAGATAGCTAACATGCAAGCCTAAATGGTGATCAATCATTCAAACTAGCATATTAACTTATAAGCATAATGAATAAGAACATGAACCATAATTGAAACTTGGAAACTAATCAAACTTGAAAAACTAAAGAAAAGAATTTACATAATGAAAAATAAATTACAACTAAGAAGCAAAAGCAAAGCTAGAATTGAGAACTAGAAAGCAAAATTAAGAGAATTTGAGGGAGAGAAGGGAAGGGAGCTCTACCAAAATGGATTAAGCTGCACCATAGATTTAGCTCCACCAAAATGGATTAATGCTATGGTGAGCAGCTCTATCTTGACCTGCCCCTACTCAAAGTGAGCAGATCAATGCTATGGATGTAAAAGCAGTTGAAGAGCAGGTAGCAGACGAAGCTGCAATGGAGGAAGACAACGCCAAAGGTGGTGCAGCTGATGAGATTAAGGCAAATACAAATGAGAAAGCAATTGGGGCTACCAAGCAGATGGTGCCGGTTGAGCATAATGAGGCTGTTGTCAATGTGGTTGATCAAGAGGTAGCCGAGGGTGTGATTGGCTAAGAGTCATTTGTTGAAGTCCCCTAATAGATGTAGTCCCTGTTTGCTATATATTTTTTAACTTTATAATTCCTTTTGTTTAATAAGTGGTTTTTATCGACCACCTTATTTCTTGTTGAACTTGGCTACTTGGTCGCTTTGCTATTGAATTTTCAGTTGTCTTTCAAACTTATAAGTGTATGTTCGGAGACATAGCGCTCAAAAGAGATTTCATTGAGTGTGTACTCAGGAAATGAAGTAGCTTGCCTTCTATGGAGGTAAGGCTTGTCGCCTGCATGTGTATGTCGGGGACATTGCGCTCGAATTCATGCCACAATTCTTTTAGCGGCTGTAGAAATACATCAATCTTATTACCAGGTCCTTTCAGGCCATCAATGAGAACATATAAAATAAAATAAAGTCTGCTTCATGCACATCCATGGTGGCAAATTATATATAATTAGAACAACATGCCATGTACTATGATTTATGGACATTGTTCTAAACGAATTGAAACCATCTAAAGCTAAACCAAGCCTAACATTACGGCTGTCACCAGCAAAATATGGATTCTTCTCATCAAATGTTTTCCTTGCAGCTGTATCGGCTGAATGCCTTAGCACACCATCATTAGTACGTTCCTCTGTATGCCATTTCATAAGCGACACTATTTTAGAAGATATAAAAAGTCTTTGTAATCTTCGCTTTAGTGGGAAATATCTTCCTTGTTTAGCTGGTATTTTTCTATCCAAATTCTGAATATTTCCACTCACATTCCAACTATTCATATCTAGATTCTTGGTAAATATCTAGATTCTCATCCTTATCATCTGAATAACATACAATTGTTAGGACATACATCTCATGTCTTGAATGTCAAATCCAATTCAGCAGTTATCTTTTGAGACTCATAATAAGAGTCTAGTAGTTCTAGTCCATTAAGGAAAGCTTCTTTTAGAAAACTCAACAACAATGTCACTGACTTGTCCGTCCATCCACAAACCACTTTCATATGTAATAACCGAACAATGAAAGACAGTTTTGTGAACTTTTCGCATCCTGCAAACAAAGGACGTTTTTCATCTTGTAACAATTTCAAATATCTTCTTGTTTCATCATTTGGCCCCTCAACATTTGGTCCCTCACCATTCAGCCCTTGACCATTTAGTCCCTTATCATGTTCATTTTCTATTGGTCTATTATTCCCTAAGATAGAATATGCATTTGGATGCCTAAATGTGTCATGTATCATTCCAATCATATCATCATCACCAACAATCGAATCAAAAGTGAAGTCACTGTCTTGGTTTGCATATAATGATAGTTGTGGTTCCCTATGTTAAGTCCAATTTTTGTACTTGGACATAAATTATATGCCCTCTTACTACATCCCTTTTGAACAAATAACAATTGTGACATTTCTTGCATAGACAATAAATCCTTGTATCATCCATATTTTTCGAAAATGCAAAATCCAAAAATTCTCAACTCCAATGTGATATTGCGTAGATGTTCGATCTTGTATATCTATCCAACTCTTGTCCATACTTTTCTACAAAATAATATTGTAGAAACATAAAGTTGTGGGAGATAGGCAATCTGACCTTCTAAAATTTAAGCTTTTTATATCAATGAAAACCACAACTATCGTTCACACGAACAATTCTTTACTGAAATCTCTGAATCTGCAATAAGAAAGACAAATTAGGAAGATTCTAATTGTCTTGTCTCATAAAAAAAATTATCATAAATACTATTTGTAATAATAAAAACAACCTTGACAAACCCAAAGTGCTTTAGTTCCAAATGAAACAAATTCTAATTTTCAATTTTTTAAGAGAAATACTAAAATGGTGTAAATTCTTTTTTCACCAACTTAACGGCATTTGTAAAAACCAAATGAAAACTATTCTTTCTTTTAGTTTATTTAATTTTCTCTTGTTACTGTACAAAGAGAGTGAAGCAATCACAAGCATGTAAATGGGCTTATACAAACCAATAGTCTACTCATCCATTAATAGTCTACATCTCACTTTCATTGAAAACAAAACAATTGTGGTCAAATTCAAAGGCTGCTATAAACCGAAAACAACCACCAAACCAAAATTATAAGGTAGCCTCTCTATCTTGATGGGATAAAGTTCCCAACTCCAACCCTATTTACACTATTAATACGCCAACTCCAAACCAAAATTGTGGTCAAATTCAAAGACTCATTACTACGATAAATCCTAGCCTATTTACACAATTACAAACATAAAAAATTTGGGGCTAAGTTTCATGGTATTTTCGTGTAAAAGAATAGGGGAAACCAAATTCCATACAATACAAAAACAATTAATCATATGAATACCAAATACTCAAATAACAATTTTATTTTATTTTTTGTAAAGAGGAGATTCAGTAAAATCCAAACGACAGAGGGTTAAAGGGGCACTACAAAAACTAAAGGCAAGGAGTGATACAATCCGAAAGACAAACACTAAGACAATAGCAAATCCGTAAACTGGATAGGACAATACAAAAACTAACCCAAGAAATTCCATAAACCATGATTAGGGAAAGCATAAAACTAATGAAAAAATATTGAGAAAAAAAGCCACACCAAAAACATACCTTGATAAGAGGAGGAAGGGTTCCCAAAATCTAGAAGTCGTTGATAAGGTTAGAATCATCTATTTGAATTGGCTGAAACCCTAGAATTTTTGCCGCAAGAAGTTTTGAAATTCAAAACACAAACAAATTAGAGAAGCCCAATAGAGAGACTGATAAAGGGATGGAAAGATAGAGAATGACGGAGAGAGAGAAACCAACCGATTGTTGTAATGATCTCTAGCCTTTTTGCGCATCGATTTGGGGCTAAGAGTAATCATAAGCATAAGGGTGTTGATTTTGGGCTAAGACTAATCAGAACATATCAGGTTTTGATTTCGTTTGGGAAATTGAAGCGACTCCTCAAAATTTTGAGTTTCCACGATTTGTGTTCCATCCTAAATCTAACTTCAATGAAGAGATATACGACGACAATCAAGTAACATCGCAAATTTAACACTTCCAAACCTATTTATGATGTGAGACTTGACATTACTAATTAAGGTATCGCAATTATGTTGGCATGAATCACCAGGGCACAAAATTACATGATATTTGAGTGGGCCGCGTTGACTGTCGCAAATAGGCTATTAAGAATGAATTTGACCTTGAGGAAGTCATGGACGAGGACTTGTGTAGTGTGGGTTCTTATTTTGGGAATATTAGAGATCTATTTGGCATCATTTGAAAATGTGTGTCCTCATGATATTTTTCAGAAGTTCTAGCTATACCTATCCGGTGAGTTAGTGATTGATCTAAGATCTTCTAAATGCATATTCATCCATTATATGCAGCACTTCCAAAACACGAAAGGTCTTATTTTTGTGGTTGATAGCAATGATCGGAACTAAGTTTTGGAAGCTAGAGATGAGTTAGATAGGATGTTGAATGAGGTAGTTTTCTTGATTCACATATCTTATTTTCTGTTCTACTACTTTATGATGTGATTTCCAAAGTTAAGTTCTCATTATGAGACAAGAATTTTGTGACTTTGTGGAGTTTGATTTTGGTTTTGCTACATACTTCTCTGGAGTTACATGTCTATGTTCCATTGTTGTACTTATATTTCTTGATGTTTTACTTGCATCCTCTGTATCATATTATATGAGTGTTAAGTTATTTGTGTGATGATGGAAAACCAACTCATGCATAATTTCTAGAATGATAACGTTTTATTTGGGCAAATAAGAGTTCACATATATTGTAATACATTCATCATTATTTGGGTAATTATCTGTAACAATCGATAAATGTATCTCATACACTCAAAAGACAGATGAGAAAATCTAGATTCGTTGATAAGAAAAAATAGGACATATTCCTCTAAACATTCCATTAAGATGATTTTTCGAGCAGTGGCACAACAATTGCACATACTCTTGACATTTTCTGGTAATGGGATTCAAAGATAAAATTTGAGTTTGGCTTCAGGATAAACTAAGGGATGCTAGTGCGCTTGTATTAGCCAACAAAAACGATCTTCTGGATGCGATGACTATTACATAATTGACTAAAGAGCTAGGTATGAAGTTCCTTAAACACAAGCAATGGTAACCTGTTTTTCCAATTTTCAGTATGCGATATTTAGTTCTCATATGTGACCATTTGTTCTGACTAGAGAGTACTAACTCGCTAGTTTCTCTTATGTAGGAGCTAAACGGGTGTAAAACTTGGGCACATTAATTAAACTGGAGATTGGTAAAACTACATAATGTAGAATAATTAAGTGATTCTTTAATCTCATGTAAAGATGGTGGAACATGGCCTAAACTATGCGTCGAGGCAATTGAAAGATCATGAAAATAACTACCTAACACATGATTTGGAGCTTGCAGCGGTGGTTCATGCGTCGAAGACTTGGAGATGTTATCTGTATGGGAAGAAGTTCAATGTCTATTATGATCACAACAGGTAAAGGCAACATAAAAATAGTAGAGGTGAAGACGAGTCCGTAGGAAGTTTCAGGGAATTCTTCGGAGCTCGGAGCTATTTTTGGTGGATTTTAGAAGTTCTGGAAAATAGAAAAATTAGAACAGAAAAAAGTAAATTAGGTGTGACACATGGCGCGTTTTGGAGCATCGATGGAGTGTTGACGTAGCTGATCGGACGGACGAGAGGCACTGACAAGAGACTGACGTGGACTGATAGTGGCTGACGTGGTGAGGTGTGACTGGTTCACCTATTGCTGACGTGGTGGTTGGCGGACCCGCGAGGTGGGCCCGACCCGGTTGAGGATTCGCGTGTTTTCTAAACAGGTTGCACTGACCTAGTTTGATTCCAGTCGTAGATTTGGACCGTCCGCAACGTGCTACATGTCGTTGCCTATGAACGACATGTCATTTTTTTGGCATAATCTGGACCCTCCGTCAGGATTTTTGGTGAAGATCTAACGGTCGACAACGCACCGCCCATTTCCTTTGATCTCAGCCTTCCATTGTTTGTCCGAATTTTATATTTATTCAATCCTAACTATCTGTTTTCCTCCCCCTTGCTTATAAATACCCCAACACTTTCATTTTCAGACCCCCATTTTGATTTGGGAGCCTCTCACTCCTCCTTAAGGTATTATTTCTATCTATCTCTCTAATAATGTATTATTTCTATCTATCTCTCTAGTTTTATTTAATTTAGTTTTAATTAGTTTTAATTATTTGTTTAGTTACTTAATTAATTAATTTATTCTTAATTCTTGTTTCAATTTAATTAAGTAGTTAGTTAATTTAATTATTTCGAATTTAATTTATAATTTAGTTCAATAATTGGTAATTTCCTAATTTGTTTAAATACTTTAATTTTGTTTATATTAGTTTAATTTGGTATCCAAATAAAAGTTTAGACTTATTTAATTACTTTAATTAGTTCCAATTAACTAATTTAATTAATTTCCATTTTAGTTAATTAATTTGTTATTAAAGTTGTCTTGTATTAAAAAAAACATTTATTTATTTATTTTTCAAAAATTACTTTTAAATTAGTAATTAATTATTTTGAAATTATTTTGGACTTTTGGAAATTTGTTTTAATTACTTAAAAATTGTTTTGAACTTTTGAAAAATGTTTTCCAAGTCTCGAACCTAAACCCTAACTTTCGGTCCTTGTCCATATTTATTTCAAACCTATTTCAAGACCTTAAACCCTAACCCTAATTCGATTTCTAGGGTAAGGAACACATTTATACGACTTAGGGTTTCCGACTTAGGGTTCCGACCTCGACCTAGGGTTAACGAAACGAAATCGAACATAACCCTATCTAGTGACGTTTGTCCCTAAGACACGTTTTAACTTATTACTTGTTGTCCGGTTTGGAGCTCGAGTAGCCGAATGCGAACGTAACGATGGTTGAGCCCGGTGCTTGTGCTGGCTAGAGCTATGGACTCCATGTAGGGGGACTCACTCCCGGTCTTGTGTGTTTTGTCCTTGTACTATTGTCTTAAATATTGATGTGTGATGAAACTGCATAGTTCGTGATTGGCATTGATGTATGGTGTTGATATTCTTTTGGGCACCGACCTTTGGTGTTGACGGTGTTCTGACTAGGATGACCTGAGAGTGAAGGGTCACGTACCGATGACCTCTATGTTGCATCGATACGTGGGATTTTGGGGTTATGCGCGTATCTGACACGGCGCCAATACGTATTCAATACGCCACGTGGCGTATCGTAGACTTTTCTGACCTGTTGACTTTAGGATATGGCTCCGATACTCCATCGATACGGTCGCGATACAGTCCTCTAGGATGATGTCGAAGACGACGATGATGGTGATGATGAAGTGGATTTGAGGCCGGAGAAAGTGGGTAGAGTGAGGGTTGTAGAGAGAGAGACCTGATCTGAGGTTGAGCATGAGATAGAGTCACAGATGTAGACGAAGTCATGGTTTTTGCTCTGTGGTTCTGGCTATGGCTCAGAGAGATAGACAAAAAGTGAAAGAGAGAGATGAGCTGACCATTAGATTCATCACAGATCCAATCTTGGCCGTTGATTGAGGGTAGGAATTAGGAAATGCTCTGCCTTCCATTAAAATAGTATTAATGGGTTTTTGGTAATGATATGTTTGGGTGAAAAAATGTGTACAACCTAAAAAAATTATAAAGAATCAGAAAAGAAATATCAAGTTTGAATGAAGCTGTACAACCTAACGATATGGAGATTTGAATGAAGTTATGTGTTTTGTTAATGTTTTGAATTTATTATGGATGAAATATTAATTTTTAATTTTTCAATTTATATTATTATTTTTAAATATATATTTTTTATTCGTCATATCGGTGTCGTACCCATATCCTACTTTTTGAAGATTTGCCGTATCGGCATATCATATCGTATCGTATCGCCGTACCCGTATCCATATCATATCGCCATACCCATATCGTATCGTATCAATCACCTTAGGTTTCGATACCTTAAACCTCCGGAAGTGTTACACGGACTGGCTAGTCCAAGGCCCTTAAATAGCTTTGGATAGCCTATGGGGTGTAGCCATTGAAAGGGACACTCTCGCTACTTTACCCTGCGTGGTAAGAGTAGTTGGCCTAATAGGTCATCACATGAAGTTACTGGGATCCCAAAATATTGTTTATGAAAAGCTGTGTAAGCATGCCAAGTGTTTCAAATTGATAATCTGATAATTCTTTTGATGTGCATTGGTTTTAATGCTTTGGTGTACGAATATTAAAAAGAATTACATTAACTTAATCATTTTTTAAACCTGGCCAGGGTGCCCCTTACTAGGTAAATGATCGTATGTGATGCTCACCCCTACTTTTGGTGTAGATTACAATAAGGTCGACTACCTAGTCGTTGACTAGGTTTGTGGCTCGGCATCTAAAACTTGTCATTTCTCCCTGTGCTTCACGTGATTTGCAAGTCAAGAAACTCATCTTTTGTAATCTTGTAAAATATGTTGTAATTGGGTTTTGTGTACCCTTTAAACACTCTTGGATTGTACTCTTTGTCTAGGGTTGAGTTTGAACTCCTCATATTTTGTATCTTCATAACTTGGTTACTTGGAAACTCAAACCCTTTGTAATACCCTAAAAAAAAAAAAAAAAAAAAAAAAAA